>BMAV01010752.1:137429-199689 GCA_019973955.1 Trichonephila inaurata madagascariensis | reverse complement strand
ATTATACTCATTGGGTACTAATAAAAAACATTAAATAGTACATTTTAATAAGGAACGTATAAAATGTAAAGTATTAACTTATTTATTCTTTTCAAATAATTTTTATACCGATTAAGAAATTGATGAGATTATTACCTACTAAAACTTTTTTAAACTCATTATTTATAAATTCTAAAAATGTAAAGATTGAAAAGAAATATACATATGTAGAAAGCTGAAATTAATTTCACAATTTTGTACTCAGTTCGCAACAAAATGTGAAAGAGTAAATAGCAACTTAAGTTAATTATATACCCGCAACCACAATGTAAAAACAAATCTTACAAAGAAAAGAGATAGATTCATATCTTATAAAATTGTGAATATTTAAATTAGCAATTGCAGAAAATAAGATCCCATATTTAAAAAAAAAAATACTATTTTAAAGAAATTTTACACAGAAATAGCAATATTTTGATATAAGAAGCAAATGGAAAATAAATCAATCTAATATTCTTCGATATCAGTTGCTAATGATTTACTTCAATCGAAGTAATTAAATAAAGTATCTATAAATTAATTATTTTTAAAGAATTATTTAATGCATATGTTTATTAAGTACTGAAATAGAACGATTAAATGAAACGAAGAAACAGCATATTTTTTTCTATTTCATAAGCTGATAAAAATTTCTACTTATATTTCAATTATTTTTTTCTTGTTGATTAAATTTATACACTTATTCGATGCTTTAAATTTAAACACGTTCTTTAATAATATGAACTAAAAATTAGAATATCATCAAAGTTTTTTATGCATGGAAATGTCTTCAAAACACGAGCTAAAGCAGTTAAAAGCAAACTGTTCATTTTTTGCTTTATTTATTTATTTTTTATGTAACATCAAAACACACATTTTTTGCACATAAATTTAATGCAAACAATTGAGAAAATAGTCGTTTTTTCTTTTTTTTTCTAAAGTATCTCCAGTTTCAAGCTTACATCTCTTTATAATTTTTTTCACCTTTTAAACATATCACATAATCGCATCAAGAATGAAAAGAAGCGATGAACAAAAAATTACATCATATTATCAAAGAAAAATATGCCTTCTTTTCATTCCTGTTCGTAATTACAGAAAGGAATTATACTAGTATCGCACAAAGATTAAAGATAGGTAAAAAAAGAAAAAAGAAAAGAAAGTAAGATTTAAAAATTTGCATACACTACCATCACAAGAGAAATAGCGGAAACTTCAAAAGAAGATTTATCGCAAACCAGGTGCTGCGGTAATTTGTTCTGCATATACAACAACGAAGAAGAACTCATGAAAAGAAAAGATGATGACTTTGTAGTGTTAACGCATTGCGTGTGAACCAGATGAAGGGGAAATTCGACTGCGCCATTAATTATAGAATGAAAAAAATAACTCCCCTTTCCGTGTTCTCAATCCTATGTTTCACGCCTCATTTTTCAAAGTGTTCCTATATTTATTAGAAAATCCTCTGGACATTTTGGCAGTCTGGAGGGACGAAAGAGAGTAATCAAAAGTGTAAGACGCAGTATTTCATGTTTTATCCAAAAACAAATGCAAATGAACTTCTCTTCGAAGTTAAGCAATTCTAATGATCCAGCAATTATCGTTCCTCTTTTATTTACTTTGGGTTCCGAGATTTTCTCAATTTGAACTTTTTGAAAAATTTTCCTTTCGCCCCAGATAATGTAATGGAAGGCGAACAGTCAATTTGGTATCATTAATTTTTCGAACGAATTTATTCTGGTTAGTGAGATTTTTTTTTTTGAGAACTTATTTTAAAGTAAATGGAATTACAAGTGCACAGTCATAGTCGTCATTAAAATGCATAAAGTAAATTTCTTTAGGGCATGAATGGAAAGAAATGGCGATTTATATTAATGCTTAAATAATTGCAATACTTTTATGGAGGGGCGTATCTCATATAAGAAAAGTACATTTAAATCTTTTATTCAGTAATATGTTACTTCACTCAGACAAAAATTTCTCGGTCTGATCTTAACTTCATTATTTTATTCCTTGGTACACATTTTTGGAAATGTGAGGCTTATTAAATTTAATATTTTAATAACAACTGTATATTATTTATTATTATCCTGGACTACGTAATTTCACCGTGTACTTGAAAATATACTGAAATCTCCTGGAAATTGTAAATTACCGTATACAATAAAATAATATAGAAAATAATACAAGATGGCTTGTCATATTACTCACGCTTCATAAAACATTAAATTATTGCACTTATCATGCATATATTGCCACTTTTCTTTCCCATCTTATTTCAGATTTCTTCTTGTTGCTGATACATTACATGAAATCATGAAGAGTGATATTTAGTTTTTATAATAATATAATATATCTTATTTTAAATAGATACACAGATATTAGCAAAGATCAAAGGCTAAACTTACGTATTTTAAATTAAAAGTTACTCTGTAATATGAAACAATACATATTTATGTTTAAGAGAGCAATAAAGTAAAATTTGATATTAAATAACTATTTAAAATTCTCACATAGATTGTTTTTCTGATAATTATATACCAAAAGGGTCATGGCATTTCTATTTCTGTATTTTAGGTTCACATTTAGCATTTTCGAATGATAAAAGTTGAAAATATAGAAAAGAAAAATCATTGAAATTCTATGTGGTAATTTGTATTTTAAATACGAGGAAAATAGGTATTTAAAAAATTCATAAATATGAAAACACAAATTGAATTTCATCTGAGTTTTCACAACATACTTTAAATGAAGGTCTCTGTAAAGACAAAAAAATAAGTTAAGCTTTCCGGATATCACTTTCAGGAAAATGAAGAACTATACATTTTTTTTTATTAATCGTTATTTATTGAGTAATTTTATGTCGAATTGCAAAAAAAAAAACGAAGATATGTAAAATACTGTACATTCCTTTCTTCTACAAAGTGTTTTCATTAAATTTAATCCCGGTGTTTTACAAACCTTCTGTCTCAATACAAATATTAAACTTTTGTATTAATAGTTTGAAGGGCACAATTTTATTTTGGAAATAATAATGAAATAATTTATGAAATCCACTATTAGGATTAAGTTGACTAGTAATAAGGATTGAAAAATTTAGGAGTCATAGCGAAACCACTTCCCCATTACAATATTGAAAAACGAGACGTCTAAGAATTGCAGGCTATGTGTAGGAATAGCGAGTAAAAATGATTTTGAGGAACGCAATCACTCAAATCTGTTTAATTCTAACTACATATTTAAAAAAAAAATAAATCCTATACAGAATATTGATAATATTTTTTAAAAAAAGCATGGAAAATCAATTTAGAACAAGAATATAATAAAAAATATGTGTTGAAAAATTCTTGCGTATACCTTACTATATTATCTTCAAACTACTTAAGGCAGCGATCTCCACTGCATGTCGCGCGCCCTCAGGTGATAACCACGTGATAACCCTACGTGAGGAATGAGAGCATAAAATCTGAGCATATCTAAAAAGTGGAAAATAAAAATTATTTTAAAAAAAAAAGGTTTTAATTTTCTGAAAGGAAGCAAAACAGAATAAATTCTGACATTGTGAAAAACAAAATCAATATCCATACTGATATTGCATTCTTTTTAAAGTATCAGTACCGCAAACAATGCGTTTGATAATTAATGTATCAATAGTAAATTAAGAACTTGTGAATCCATGGGCTTTTCTTGTAGATCAGTTTTTCAAAGCAAGGTTTAGTATTAGATATAGTACTTTAAGGTATTTTTTTATATTTAACTGAGATCTTTATTTTGCCTTCAAAGAAATCACAACAGAAAATCTGGTTTCACAAGCATAGAATGTTTCAAAGGGAAGATCAGGCTGTAGAAATAGATGTCATTGAAAAAATAACAATTTAACTGAATTAAAAATTATTTTTCAAACTGGTCGAGTTTAAAAATTGGATAGAGAAACAGTGGCATAATACTTACCCTGTTGTGTAAAAGTAGCTTACTAAAAAGGATATTATTTAAAAGTAACAATACAATGTTTAATATTTATTTTAAAAATGTGTGCGGTTTATTATTAAGGTCAAATTATAGCTTCAGTGTCAAAGTACATTATTATTGGATTCAATGCATTGTTATTCCATGGGGGAGGGATGTAATTAATGATTTAAAATCCCCTTTCAAAATATTAGAAAGTTTGAGGAGCACTGACTTGAGGTAATATTATCATATAGCTGCAACTATAAATAAATTTTATTATATTGTTCAACTTGGCAATAACTACATAAATTGTATATATCGGTTTATAATGTAGATAGTTCCCAGATAATTCAATGTAAGGTGTAATTATGAAGAAAAAATATAACGTTATACGGCAATGAGAAGATATAGTATAAATAATTTTAAAGAAATAACTTTTAAAGGAAAAAGTAGCACATAGTAAGAAAAGACCCAGCATATATTGAAAATAAGCTATTATTTGAAGGAAGTTAAATAAACAGAATGAAAATTTTCAAAGAATTGCTTTTATGTTTTGAGAATATGTGTGCACACGTGTTCATGGATACATGCTATTTATTGATTTATTACACGTTATTATTAGGTTAGAAAAAGTTTCTTTGTTATGTACAACCCTCCACGCCTTTTTCAAACATCACCCCTTCTATTCAAAATACCTAGGAAATGATCTCCGCAGAGCTGATTCAAAATATCACGCCTGGGGTAGAAACCACTGCCTCAAAAGGTCGGTGGTTTTGCTGTTAGAATTCCGGGGAAAAGGTTGTAAATCTAAATGTTTTGCTCGGATATTTATAACATAAATAGAATTTTGCATTTATTCAGAATCTAAACAATAAGATTAGCTAGGTATTTACTGTGTACTTTGTATTTTTCAAACTTATCCAGGACTTTTAAAAAAATTAAAATACAATGTGTCAAAAAATAAGAAACAAAACTTGCATAGTTAGAGAAGCAGAAGCTCTTATAGCAATACAATTTGGATATGTACCTTGCAGCAAAATGCGGAAGCAGCTCTGCAGTAAAATATTTCCATTATCTCAAATCCCTTGTGTAATGGAATAGATATAAAAAAGATGTTCATTGTATAGCTTTGGCTATTTCTTTCATTCTGCTGGTTGTTACGCTTGTCTCTTTCACATTCTTTTCAATTCCATGTTCCAAATATCTGAAAATGAGTCGTCGATGGCATTTTAGAGAAATCATACACTGAGCTGCAATCGAGGGGATCCATTCTGGGGAACAAATATCGGAGTTTGCTTGGGACTCAGATATTAACCTTTCATTTTGTAAGGCATCCGGTTGGGGGTGCCCTACATCAACATTATCCTTGCGACCTAAAACTGTAGGAAGAAAGGAAGAAGCGGCCATATCATTTATCTTAATATATATATCTCTCTCTCTCTCTTTATTAAGTCTTAACTTAAACAATATACAATAACAATATTATTCAATTCAAGTAAATCTGGAGTGACACTCTTCGTATTACCAAATAATCGTGTAACTGACCACTATATCTAACTCTCCTGACTATTTCTAACTTCAGTAACTACACAGTTCTTAATAACTAGATTCAACCGGCTTATCACTGTATCTTGGGTAAACAGCAATTCGCTTGATTTTAACTGACGTGACTTTTGTCCTTATGGAACAGTATTCACCTTTAACTTGATCGCACATGTATGGATAGCTTAAATCTTGAAATCGTGATTTCCTATCCTTTTAACTTAAGCACTGGTAAAACATAGATCTCGTATATTCACTTCTCATAGCCACCCCGCGTACGCTAAACTTCTACTATTTATAAGATTTCTAATTTGAATATCACGCTTCTCTTCTCGAGTTGGTTGGAAAGAATTACCACTCTTGACCCAATGAAACCCTAGAAGATAATTAGGTGAAATCGAGATGAGCCCGTCACAATTTTACAAACGCGTGTCGGGTCGGTATCAAAGTGAACATACATCATTAGGAATGGTAGACTGGTGGTAGACGTCTTATCGAAATAACCATTCCCCTTGAGAAGCGTTATCTGTGTTTGCAAGCTGTGTGTTATCAAACGTGTTCAACCCGTCAAAATCTTTCGAGCGTTGCGACGTCATCAGAATATGTAAAAAAAACAAACTTTTTTTATACGGCTGAATGAAACTAACCTGCATTTAAGACAAACAGCCATTCGGGTGCCAATAACGTCGTCTCACAGAAGATCTCGGTTTCAGTGAGCTCGCATTCATTGGACAGTTGAATCACATTGGATATCGCAGCAATGGACCAATGCACTTTTTATCGATGGATCAAAATTCTGTATAAACAATGATCCTTGATCTGCAAAATCCTAAACCTCGGCATCTCAAGCTCATCATATCATTGAAGACACAACCATAATCTTGGAGGTATAAGGGCTTGGGCAGGGATATCAGTCGGAGGCTTGACTGACCTCTATATATTTCTCCAGTAACCGTAGTTATTTATCTGGATGCAATTATCGTTTCATATCAGGAAGCTATGAATTTGATGCCATATTTATTAATAATAACTCACTCGTACATCGAAATCTCAATGTCAACCAATACGTGGAACGTGAAACACTGTTTTAAGTTTTTTGACGAACACTGAACTTTTTTTGACGATCCCAATAGAGCAGGTCTGAGAAATGATCAAGATACGTGTTTCTGTTATGTTTAATCCTTCTGAAATCTTAATTTCTTGACATAATGTCTTCTGTGGGAATAGACACAGATTCCGCAAAGTGAGACTAACGCCCTGTTTGCAGGTGTAAATCATCGCTGTGTAACCTGCAACTGCAGCAGATGGGGTCACATATCGTACTGATAAATATTTGCAACAAAACATATTTAGCACACGTCAGAGACATTATTTAATGCTGTTTATTTAAAAATGAATTGTTGATTTCTTCCGTTATTTCGCGTAGCATTGCCCCTTTTGTTCAACTAACTGCGAAAATTTCATTGCGTTAAATTAAATACTAACATTTTATTACCATTTTTTGTGTTTTTCACTGTTTTTTGAGAGAGTGTAGAGATCTTAAGATATCCTATCCTTTAGATAACCTAAAATCATAAATTTTTCAAAGATCGACAAATTTTTTTTATCATTTTATTTTATAGTCCATCTTATTAGCGTAATAAAAATACCAGGTTTTTTATTTTCCATTCACTAGAACAAAAACTGCAATTGTTTTAGTAAAAGAGAATGCCATAACTTTACACAAGTTGTCAAACTTTAAAATGCGTTTTACTCGAAATGTGTTTTTTTTCTTCGAAAAACTCAAATGGGGACAGCGATTGCTGAAACAGTTCTGAAAATAATATGCTGAAATTTTTGTGTATGTTCTGTATAACAGTAGAAGTGTGTTTTGACCTTTAGATTTATCAATCACTGTTTTACTTCAAAATTTACAATCAATTATGTGAATATAATCATTGTTTTTTTTCAAGCAATTTCATATAGTTACTAAAATAAAGTGCTCTAGTTTTTGTAAAAATTAAAATATATCTTATCCTGAAGGTCATTTCAAACATGAATAACAAAATAACGCAACAAAATTGAAAAATTTAGAATTTGTTCATACATTCTTTCTACAGACCGGGCCTCGTTTATGTAATTTTTTGTACATTTTTACCAGTTTTTTCCCAGTTTAGTAATAATATTTTTTTTTCTGTTTTCAATTTTAGGATTTTTCCTTAAAATATACTATATAAATCTAAAAATCACAAAAAAATCCCCATATCTCCATTTTTTCAAAAAAAAGTTGTCGCAAGTAGTCGGATACTTTAACATCAAAAAACCATTATATTAAATGAACTCAAAATGTTTGAGTTTGTAAAACTGCTAACTGGCAATCTCATTTATAAGTTAAACTTCGTCTCCAAATCAATTCCTCTTAAATTGATTTGATTTTTATGCAAGAAAAACAAATGCATCCCCCTTTTCAACTAAAAAAAAAATAAAATTTAAACACATTCACAACAGGTATACTTGGTATATTTGAACTGACATTTTTTCTTGATGAGTTATATCTTTAAAGTTTAATAAATTCAAGATCACATATGAATTATTAATAAATATAGCAAAAAAAATTCATACAAAAACTGATATTATTTGTGTATTTGAGGTAGTTAAAAGTCAGACAAAGGAAATAAATTGTCTTGAAATAATAGGAATGATACATAGACAGTAGATGAATAGATGCAATCAATTTGAATAACAACTTTTGAAAAATATAAAAAATTTATAGCTCCTATGATTAGTTAGTAAACAGTTTGAAAGAAAGATTTCATTTCATATCTTGTTACCCATTAAAACTGCAATAAATTTTTTAAATTAGCTAATGCATGTCATCGGATAAAATATTTTATTTATTCAAAAGTTGAGGAAATACAATCGTTTCTACCATTTTTAATTGATGACAATGCACCCAGAACTCATAAAACCTACGTTAGAAAACTAAAGTTCAAAAACACTTAGAAAACAAACGTTCACCAATTAAGCTAATATGTCACAAAACTCAAAAACAATTCTGGAAGAATTCATCATTAGTGAAAGTGCTGTTAAGAGAAGAAAGCTTTTCGGATGATATAAGCAATATAAACACAGAATAAAAAGAATTTGACTTATTACAAAGATTGAAA
This sequence comes from Trichonephila inaurata madagascariensis, assembly GCA_019973955.1. Taxonomy (NCBI): domain Eukaryota; kingdom Metazoa; phylum Arthropoda; class Arachnida; order Araneae; family Nephilidae; genus Trichonephila; species Trichonephila inaurata. Next base: position 191,035 of record BMAV01010752.1, on the reverse strand, counting down.
ATTGCCATCTCAATATTAGTCTTAAGTACAGGAAAAATTATTATTGTATAGTTCAAATTAAAATGTTTTCCCATGTATTCAAGAGTATATTTTTAATAAACAAAATGTAAGCTATGAGCATCTAAATTTAGATAAGAAACGATATCGATATATTACTTATTTTATTTCTCATATGCACCAATTATAAAGATTGAGGGAATTATTAGAAGAGTTTGTTGAAAAAAGCTTCATATTCATTAATTTAAAAGCTACATTATTGTAAAATTGAAAAAATCTGTTAAGAAACAATATATGTTCAATTAAATATATTAAAAACTAAAATTCGCTCTAAATATAATTTAGAGCAAGTTATATGATTTCCTATGAAATATGTAATAACTTAAATTTTAAAATATTTTGAAAAGTAATAAAATCTCTATTTCAGTAGTCATTCAGAGAGCTTCGATTTCCTTTCTATCTTATCTAAACGTTCTACTCACATGATTTCCATTTAGTATGTGAAGTTTTCCTAGATTTTTCTTTTATGGCAGATCTTTATGTGCTTTTATACCATACCTACCATTTTATAGCAGTTCATTTCGACAAAATTTATTTTGGAGTCTCTTTTATTATTTATCATTTGTATGCATTCATACAGCCTTTACTGCTAAAAGTATAAAAGAATTTAGTGTAACGTAAAACATTTGTATCATACTTTAAAATAATAATTGAATTACTGTTCTCTATAAAGTTGCCTGAAAGGAAAGTTCTCTGCAGTCAAAGTGTTTTAGGTGAATGATTTGACTTACGTTTTACGCATTAGCATATTGAAGGGACCTATACTTGTAAAAAAAGCCTTTTTATGTGCGTAAAGTAATATAAATTATAGCCAGTTCAAGTTATTCTCTTCTTTTTATTTAATTGTACTTATTGCTGAGATTATTTCTCTCTCTCTCTCTCTTATATAAAGTATGTTTTAATGTCTTTCACTAAACACTCACAATTATATTTCTGAATTAAAAGCACTTGGTATATTGGAACTTTCTGAGCATATTTTATGTTGTTGTTCTTTTGTTAAATTTGCGGCAATGCTTAATTTATATACATCATAGTGCAATAAATTATTTAGAAACTCTTGGAAAATTATTTCTTATTGTTACTTTTATTTTACACATAACTGCATTTTTCAATATATTCATATAAAAAGGATTCATAAAACTCTTGTATTATAGAATAAAAGTTTCATTTTTAATTTTACAACAAGCTTATAAAATATCTTATATGTATATAATTTTTTATCATTTATTTTCTGATAGGAAGCATTGTTGATACGCATATATCTGCCAATGAGTTTCGTACGGTTTGTTAACATCAGTATGAGAAAAAGATAAATTGACACCCTACAAAGATACACCTTTCTAAATTTCTACTAGCTAAATAACTTTATTTGTCTTTTATAAAAATATAATGTGAGCGAATAAAAATTGTCTGATAACAAGGTATGAAGGAAAAGAAAGAAAAATAATAATTCTGAAAAATAGCATGTAGAAAATATGGTAACAAATAAATGTTTTTCAAAAATTATTATTATAGGCAATAAAATAAATTCGCTTCGTATTCGCGCGCGCGATTCCACTCTAAGTATTATATTCATAATGTAAGACCTTCCGTAATATTTGATTTTTTTCTGTTTATGATAATCATTTTTTTCGATTATTATAAGGAAATTTAGCCAACAAAAGATCTAAAATATGAGTATTATGTCAAATGGAATAAATGAATTTTATTTCATTATCTTTTTAGCACAATTCTATTCATCGCCATATCTTTGTTTACATGTACGGACATAATAATATTGAAATATATTTATAATTTCAGGCAAGTACTTAAATATACTATTAGAAAATATTCTTATAATTTCTCGGCGCTATCCAATTAATATCAATCAAAACCAAAGTGATGTGAAACAAATAAATTATCCGTGTGTATATTGAATAAACCAAATAAAAACCTTTATTCAATACCTAATAAACCTCCCATTAAAACAACATAGAACATTTTGCATGGCACCATTTTTATTTGTTAAATTTAATGCATTAAAAATATTTTTTTTTACTTTAATTTACCTTCACATGTGTCTTACAGAACGTAGAAGGATAGGTATAATATAATTCAGGTAAATGCAATTTTCTACTAATTATTTGTAAATGCATGTTGAGATCAGAAGAAAAATTTCAAGCATTCATATAATGGAAAATTCTAAAAAAATTACTATAAGTCTTTATAACTGATTAATTATTTTTGATTAATTACTCTTTATTTAATATAATCAAGGATAACTTAACGATTTTAAAGTTGTGAATGTGATGGACTTTCAAAATTTTATTTTTTTCAGGGAATGCGAAACAGTTTTACAACTACATTATTTTTTTTAATATTACAGTTTCAGCAATACTTTATTATTCATAAAACTGACTTATATTTTAAACAAGAACTACACATTAGAAACGTTTTATTTATTATAAAAAACACCCTGAGCTTGAACTGTTGTTGATGATCAGTTGCGTTTTAACGTACACTCAAATACAGTAACCAAAATGTAGCACCCAGAAGTAAGTGGACAGAAATAGATCCAAATCGGGTGTATACATATTTCACCAAGAAATACACAGTTTCTTACGTTGGATGAGAAGAAAATTGAAGGTAAGAAATCTGAAGAGTTCACAAAAAACCTAGATGGTATATTGTAGAATGAAACCAGTTAATGAATCGGTTTATAATTACAGTGGAGATGTATTGTAGCAAAGATGTGCAAGGTCCAAATCAAAGGAGACAGTTCCAGAAGAGATACGAATAAAGGGAAGATTAAGATATCATTTCAGAATGATACGCTGGTATAACCTTCGTTTCACAATGAACTGCTACCTACTTGCGTTCGTTGTGCATCTGGTGTACCAAAGATGATTCGATGGAAGAGAATACCCTAAGTTTTTGATTGCACCAGGGCTGTAAAAATGGTGTCAAGACGTATGCGTCGGTTGACAAGGATCATTATTAAAGGAATATTTTAGTAGATCTTGCATTTGATGCCTCCTTTATATACATAAGAACGCTGTTACTGATCCAAGAGGATTTATATTTCATTTGCAGTAACTTATGTTAGGCTTAAGTGAATGGATGAATGCTCAGAATCGTGTTCATAAATGACAGCACTTCTGTTCAGAAATTCGATTTGGGAAGGCTGGGGTTCAACGACATCATCCTTTATAATCGCATCCTGCAGGTCTGTATTAGGCAAATTATTTCGGAATAAATATATTTAGAAAAGATGGTATCATTTGTAACATTCTTTCCCTATGAGTATTACTTCTAATGTCAGTTACCAACATAATATCATTAGACTTTTGTGGGCCCCAGGTCTTTCAATGTACTCAAGCTCTCTTTAGAATACTGGTGTTCAATGACATTTTAGTATCGAACTTATATATGATCTGATTGTTCTTAGTTAAGAGTGCTTCCCACCATCAATACTTATACATAATATATATATATATATATATATATATATATATACATGCAATAAAATTATATATAATGAACAAAGGCCTTTCTGTTATGAATATATTTCATTTACAGAAAATTAGCATAAAACGACATATAAGAAATAAGACAAACATTAAATTAGTACTATCAGTTATATTTTCGCAATATCTATATTTTAAGGAAGTAAATTTGTATCTCAATATGTGAATAATATAGAAATTGTAATCATAAATTAATCACAACATAAAGACTCAAAAATATGGTTTAAATATATAGATTATATAAGTAATCTAAAATGTATGAACTTAAATAATCGATGATTTTTTTAAAAAGAGAATGTGATTTAATCACAGTTAAACATTTATTTTATCTTTATTTTCTTTGGGTCATTAATTAAAAGATAATAAACAAAAATTAAAGTACAAGAATACAGGTAAACTAGTGATTCAAGAAATAATTTTCTTGAAATGTAAACCTGTAATTAATTCTTTTTTGTAAAATCCTTAATTCAAAATTCCTTTGTAAAAATAGTATAAAAAAAGTCACTGAATCTGAATGAAAATTGGGTCTCTTTTTCATATAATATCATAAACATCGTTTGTAAGAATATTTTTCTGCGACACCATCCGCATTAGCTTCATAAGAGTTATAAAAGAAGAAAAACACATAAAAGTATTTTTATCATCATACACTCAATATCTTCTAATCCTTCATAATAGAAACACGTAGAAAGTTTTATGATCCTTAAAAGTACAAAGAATCTCCAATATAGTCTTCCTCACTGGAAAAAACTTTAAGGTTATGTAAGGAGAGAAACTATAAAAACCGGAATCTCTTAGGTTACACTTTCGGAGTACTTAATCACACTTTTTATCAAATATATAACAACTTTCAAACTGTTATCCATTGAAAGAAGCTATTTATGCTTAAGGTTATATATCCGAACCAGTTTTTTTCTATGTAGCAGAAATAGGAGATGGATGGGGAAATACAGAGCGCACGTGTGTCAAAATGCACAATTAATTGTTTTTGAATCGCTAACAATCACTTTAGGAGAAGTCTCCGTGCAATAATTTCTATCTTATGAGTTTCCCTAATTCAACACAATTGATTATCACCCTAATTTTTTTTTTTTAAATATCAATGCTTAGGGTTCATTAGGATAAATATACCCTTAAATGTTATGAAATGCATATATCTCTCAAGATAAATATACATTTGGGTGGGTCGAAATACATTTTTTTCAGAATTTCAAAACTTACCTATGCATACAAAATGTTATTTGGTTTATAGATACATTGAAAATAGAGTAAAAAATTAATTTCTATTTTAAGTACTGTCATAAGAGGAATGAAGTTAAGGAATTCGAGGTTCTTTTATAGTTAAAGTACCACAAGTAATTTTTGTTAAATCAAAGTAGGTTGAATACTCTATATCATTTTTTTTGCAATGAAAAGACACATAACAGTTACAAGAAATGAAACATCGAAGACTTCTAACAGCTTTTTTTTTATTAAATTTTAAAAAACAACATACTGCCGAATTTACAGTGCACGTTTAAGCTTACTCAATGGCGAGGGGAAGAAAACTGGGACAATAAAATTTTACAATATACAGTGTGCTTTTCCATACTCAGTACTCACCTATCAATAATAATTTATTTAACTGTTGAAAAGTATAATAAAAAAAAGTATTTTATCTTAAATCCAAAACCATCTAACCAAGCATAACTTTTTTCTGATTCTTTTCGTAAATGCTACTCCTTTATACCAACATTAAATTTTGAAAATAAGGTTTAAATTACTTTTCTCCTAAACTGTTTACCATAGAATGCTTTTTCCGCATGAGCTTTTTTCCGAGTAATAATAATTTGTTTTTTCTTCATATAACCACGATCCATTCTAATTTACATATATCTGAAAAATTAGAGAAAACTACAGATAATATTGGAGAAAAACTCAGAAGTATATATATATTATTAAACTCCTATAAACCAGTTCATATACTAGAATTGTTCTGAAAATACTGGTATGTCAGTATTTATCTTCAACATCTCAAATAATTTACAGCAGTGGTTCTCAAACTTTCAATACTTGCGACCCAATATTCAAACATAATTTTCATCGCGCCCCCCTCCATACAATAACAATTTATGGAATTCAATAATACGATACTTTGATGCTAAATCTACAATAGGATTTAAATCACTTAAGTTCCATCCGCGCATATAAACGTCTCGCTCAGCTAAAACGTTTCCGGACGTATATATACGTCTGTCAAAAGTACTATTTTTTCTGTGCTCTTCTAATATTCCACAGGCTTTGGAATACTATAAAAGGATAGTGTTTGAGAAGGATGTACTTATATTTCAGAGGATTTGCTTATTTGTATTCCTCCCTCCCCCAATACATTTTAAAAGCACGCCTACGTGGAAAACGGTGGCATTGGGGAGCGAATCGCATAACTTTTAATCGGCAGTTAAGGGATTCATTATAAATCACACACATTATCAAGAGAAGTATTAATTTTTGTATATAGTGACACAGCCATGGTGGTAATTATTATACTTATTCTTAACTTAGTATTGTTAAATTAATTATTAAATACATTATGTAGTACTGATACTTTTATAACTGTATTATATCAGAGTAAATGTGTATTCTATTTCTTATTAAGTCAGGATGTATTTTTTGTTTGTTTACTTTCAGTAAATTAGTAATTTTTTTTTTCTTAAATTATCTTTTGTTTTCGATTATTCAATATGCTCGCGTCCCCTTGTTGAGATATCACGCCCCCAAGGGGGGCACGCCCCACAGTTTGAGAAACGCTGAATTACATATAACTGTATATATGAAGTTGTTCCAGATATCATAAAATACTTATTCTTATTGATTCGAAAGGGTAAAACATTTAAATGTTTTGTGAATAGCTCATAAAATTGATTATCAACTTTTATAAATCCATCTAAATCGTAATCATTGGCAAAAGGGAAATATTATTGATGATGAATATTATTGATAAGAAAAATATTGATTGTAATTGATTCCCTTAATCTCAGACGAAGGTTTAATATATTTTATTACATAAAAAGGCGTCTCACAAATAAAGAATTATCCGAATACAACAAAATTCGGTAGATATGATGTACATTTATTTATTGAAAATATACCAATATCATACAGAATTGAATACTTTCTGCTGGAGCTACTGGAAATTTTTTTTAATTCCTAGGTTCACGCTGGAAAGTGATATAAACTGTTATCTGACAAAGAATTGACTTGTTGAGTTATCAGACGACCTATTGCAGGATTGTTGCCATACTCGTTTCAGATAGCAAGTTAAATCAGAATCTTTCAGTGACTGTCGTAGTGGTCTGCTCAACAAATCCTAAATGGGCTTACTTTATTGGAAACTGATCTAACTATCACGACAGCCAAGGGACTTTGAGAAAAGTATGAAAAATGTAATAAAAAGTCGTGTCTCTTATCCTACCAAAGAATTATCTTGTTGAAATGGACTACCAAAGATCCCTGAAAGGAAGAGCAACATCACAGATAGTTGAATCCAGTTGACGTAACAAAAGTGTTATAGATAACAACAAAAGGATCAAAAATAAAATTTCTTATACTATACTCTTGTCAAGTCAGGTGAAACTTAACCAGCCACAAAATGACAGTAAGATAAGTGCCAACAGCTGTTCTGGTCGTCTCTAAGAACATCTTCGCTAATCATTGTAGCTCAATACGACATATTGAAGAAAACAATTATACTCCAGTCCTAAGATTCCAGGTTGCAAACCATCTTAGAGGTGTACAACGGTTAGGGTCAGCTAACCGAAAGTCTTCAGTAACGTCGATTGTGTAATTTATCGATCATCACTTGAATCTCTTTTATTCCAGTTACGTATTAGTTTTTTAATAAATATGCATCAGAAAAAGCTAATCAGACGATTACACTGTCATCATATTCAGGCGTTACTCTCTCTTCACTTCAACTTTTTAGATGTTTAGTACGGCAGCAGTAGAATCTTTCGAGCCAGCATTATTAATTGGGAACATTGGTTCGAAACAAAAACTGATTCTGCCGCTTTATTACCTCATCCATTTTGAGTTTAAATCAAAATCATTTTAAATAGTGATATTTATTCATATTTTACGTGAATACATCTGCGAGGCGTTGTTAAATTCCCCTTGAGTCAATGGAGCAACATTATTGTGGAAGTTATGTCTTAGCCCTTTAATTTCTTCTATATTTTAAAATTCAGATGCTGAACTTACAGCTAGGTACGGTGTGAATACACGCAACTTTTTCTCATTCGAATTTAGTAAGTGTATTTATGTTACCGTTTTGAATTTTGCATTATTAACAAATACTGATGCAACATGCTTTGAAGCAATGATTTCTTTAGGAATGGGAAACCTACCAGTAAATAGAAAGAATTTTTGTAAGAGAGATTAGAAACTTTATTGAATTAGCGTGAGGTGCATGAAAACAGTTCTGCACTATTGGTCTATTGGTTACTCTAGTATTATGATATATTTAAGATCAGGGAGTAGAAAAGTTAATTGTACCAGTAACAAATGAAAAACATGTTCTTTTCTTTTACTTTCTGTGTAACTAATGTGAGCTATATGAAAAATAATAAATTATAGCATCTGTTTTTACTTATTATTTATCAATTAATCATTCGCAATATATATAGAGATAAAATGTATTTTTTTGGGAGGTGTTAGCTATTTATGATCAATTAATTATTAAAATAACTTTTATATAGTAAAGTTTTTTCACTTTAATGATCAATAATTAGTTATTTCATAGAATAACTAGATAAAGTATGAAATTGGTCACCTATTATATTCTTTAACTGGCTTGTCTAGTTATTTCATGACATACCTATTTATTCTATTAAATAACTGAATTATGCACTTTAAAAGTATTTAATACAGTAGTTTAAAGGCAGATAGTGAATATATATTGTAAATAGAAGGATGGTTCATACTTAAACTTTAAACAATATGCTTTTATATATATAAACTTTTTTTTCTACATTGAAGAAGGAAATAATTATTAGAAATAATCATTTGAAATACAATTATACTAGATCTATTAGATAACTACTTTTTAAGAATACAGTAAAAATATATTTCAGCAAGTTTAACTTCTACAAAAGGATAAAAGTTAGTCATAAAACTGACAGTTGTCAATTCAATAAGCTTTTAGTTTCTTATACTTTTCTTTTAGATTTTTAGATGGATAAATGTATAAATTAACGTAAGGAAATTCTAAGAGACATAAATGTTTAAAACATTTATATTGATCAGATTTTTATGTCATTAAATATAAGAACTTTTAGTTTGCTTTCATTCATTTAGATTTTATGTATCTTTCAGTTATTAAGATAATTACGAATTTCAAACAAAGTATTGTGAGGTTCCATATATTCAATTATAATCCAATATATTTAAAAATATCCTGCATAAGATTTATTGGGTTCTACTTTTTTTTTAAATTGCTTGATACATATAAAAAGGAGAAGAAACTCTACAACCATGTTGCTTAATGAACTACCATATATTATAATTAAATTTATTTCATCACAGCATGTTTTTAGTTGTTTATTTGAAATTCAATTCTGAAAGTATTTTTATTTTGAGGAAATTAGAATTTTCTATTGAAAAGAAACTTATTTTTCATTAGAACTTACTTTAGAGTGATACTTTGCATTTGAATAACTTACTAAGTTTCTCTGAACAGAAGTATCCAACAATCAGAATTCTTGCTTAGTGTTTACTTTCTTGCTGATAAATAATTCATAGCCTACTTACTCAGATTAATTCGGTTACAAAACTACATTCTTCAAGTGTGCCCGTGTTTTCTTTTTTTTTCTTTTGAGATTGCAATTTATTCTTTTGATTATTAGTTTTTTTTTTTTTATTTTAATGTTGTATGTGAGTAGATATTCAATTTTAATGAAATATGGATATTAAATTTTCATATTCTTAACAGCTGGTAATGTATTCAGGTTGTTACTGTCGCTTCAGTAAAACGTTTTAATTAAATTCCATATTTGAAAGCATTTTACAATATGTTTTTTATCAATAGTAGCTTCTTCGAAAAATGGACGACAAAATGCTTTTCTTTTTGTGTGCATTAAAGTACAATGGTGAAACATATATGTAGATGTTATTTTTCCTTTTATAATTTCTCATATTTATATATTAAATTTCAATATATCTCTCTTTGATAATTTTATTTCAATTTGCTTTAATTCCTAAGTGATTTTCAATAAGCTACTCCTTAAACTTTTTTTACATTTAAATGAGCTAAATATTTAGTGTTAGACATCAAATCTTTTGCCTTGATTTATGCATCCGAGACTTAGCCATTGACTTTACGTAATGAGGAAGCTTTGGGAATTTTTGAGAAAAAAATCTTAAGCTGCATTACTAATGGAATCCAAGTGAATGATTCATGGAGAAGAAGATCTAACTTAGAACTGTACAAAATTTACAAGCAACGTGATACTGCAGAATTTGTCAAATTACAGAGACTTAAATAGGCTGGTCCCTGGCTAAAATGAATGAAAATCGTTGCTGTAAAAAATTCTTTCTGGCAAAGTCCTTGGGAAATAGACATCGGGGCAGACCCCGTTAAGATGGATTGACTGTGTCGAAAAATACCCAAATATTTTAAAGGTAAAAAAACTGGAAAACAGTTGTCAAAAGTAGGGATGCCTGTAGAAAACTTCTGAAGATGGCCAGGGCCCACCCAGGGCTGTCGTGCCAATGAAGAACTAACTCTAAAAATTGGAATTTGATAAAATAAGTCTTAGACAGAGCAACACACAAGCAATGGCATTTTGATAATTGTAAAAATAACTACTGTGAAAAAAGTAACTCATTAAAAATCATTCACCTAAAAATTTAGAAAAAATATACACTAAAACAACTTAATTTGTACCTCTTATGAGACATTTTCACATTAACTATATTTTTATTGAAATATGTTTTAAAACAGAAATAATTACTCACAAATATCATATAATTAAAAGTTACTAAAAGAGAACGAAATCTGTGATGCTGAATAGTTAACTTATGCATTTTAATCTAGATGCTGATTTTCAAACTCAATTTATCGTACACTTGTTACTTTTTTTCGCATAGTGTTATCAACTGTGGAAATCTAATACTTAATATAGAATTTATCTAAATATAGAATCGGAATTTGAATTTATTAAACAAATGTATATGATATTGAATATTATATTGGAAGAAAATTTTAAACTCATTCGTAATATTTCAATTTCAGTTTGAAGTTGCTATGTATAACCAATGTGCGTGTTTAAAACATTATTCTGAATGAAGTTGGTGTTTTTGGCACCTTTTCGCAATGTATGAATTTATATCGTATTGTGTGTTATTCTTTGAAACTTTAAAATAAAGGGATACACTTATGTAAGTCATATATTTACGAAGCTTATGTAGCCACCAAATGGATTTGAAGACGTAGGAATTCCAAGTAATTTGCGATTATCTTAATTTTAGGGATAACTTTTTTTTTGTGATTACAATTTCTTATTTTTTATAACATCAATTCCTTTGATTTTTTGTATATCTGAGGAAAAATCAGAAAATGAAACCTACCGTATATTGAAAGAATATTTTAACTAAACGGAGGCTTAAGAAAATGTTATCAGTACACTTTTTTTTAGATAAAAATAATTCAACAAAACTTAAAACTTGAGCATGTTTCTGTGAAACCAAGCGATGAATCTCACCATATAGAGAAAAATAGAATCTAAAAATAACTGGAAGTTAGTTTCACAATTTTACATTAACTCTTAACAAATGTGAAACTATTATAAATCTATATAATAATTATCATAACGTATTTTCATTACACTCGTTAATAGTAATGAACCTTATTTTCATCTAATAAAGATCGAGAAAATAGTTTATCGTGTTACATTTTTCGACATATATGCATTAACAATTTTAACTTTTACGGATGCATAGTTTGACTTAAAAAGTTTGATTTTATGAAACCAAAACTGAAAATAAAAATATTCCATGCATATCATTATCAAATAAATATTTTTGTGTATTAAATATACTTGCATGAGAGAAAGCCAGATGATAGATTTATGCAGGAAATCATTGGTAAAGTAGTTTAACATATTATAAATTTAATTACTAAATTAAAGTAATATATTAATTTAATTTATTGTTATAACTTTTATTATAACTTTTTTATTTAAATATTTTTTGTGACATTAAATTTAAATAAAAATCCCAAAAACATTTTAGAAGAAAATGTATCGTTTTTTTAACAATTTAATAGCAATGCAATTTTTGTACCATAATTCAACATAAAATATATTTTGTATTTAGTTTATTTAGAACAAAACAGTTGTTAAAATCTTTATAATATCATAAAACAGGAAATAAAAGAAAATTGTTAAAATGTTTATATATATATATAGATATGTATTTCATATATAGATATGTATTTCAAATAAATGTATAAATAGATATGTATTTCAAATAAATGTATAAATAGATATGTATTTCAAATAAATAAAAAATAATTGTTTATGAAAATTTCATATTTAAACACGTTCTGTTAAATGAATTAAAATTATATTTCTGTTATTTCTTTAGAAAGTTTCAAATTGAATCAAAATCGAATGATTTTTATTTGTGTGCTCTTTAGGCCAGTTGAAAAAAAAATAATTAGTGATATATTAACTTTAAATTAACAACGGAGTTTGTGTTATAATATTAAAAATGTTATGAGAAAAGACTGCTATTTTAAGTTTTATCAATTGCTTTACACAAAGAAATAGAAATATGGAACATTAATTACTAGGATATTTAAAATAATATATTTATATATATAACTCAATTTACAATAAAGTGAATGAAACATAATTTCAGTAAGTAATGTACATTCGAGCAATTCAAAAACTGTAATCGAAATTATGTATTTCTATCTAGAGAGTTTATTATATACGCTTATATACCTATAAACGCTATTTTTTAAAAATATTGTATCAGCTACATCAACAAAAAACTACCCATTATTTCGGAAAGGAAAACAAAATATCTAATAACTTTATATAGTTAAAATCTTAAATCATTTAAAATTAAACTTAATACGTATTTGAGAAATAAATGTCAAAATCAAATAATATTTTTTAAAATATTTTATCTAATTTCTTTCAAAAAATGCATCAAATAATTTCATTATGCAAGTATTCGTCTGACACTCAACAAATTAGAAAATGAAAGCAATCCTACTAAAATCCCCCTTATACATTTCTAATCTTCTTTCAACTGTAAAAGCATATTCCAGTCAAAAAGATTGCTGACCCTGTCACATACTTTCATCTTCTTGGCACTCAAACTATCCACACGCTTTCCTTTTTATGCAAATAAAGGTTCCCCGATAAACTTGAAAGTCTAGCCATTGCCAAAGTTTATTCAAATTAGTTCGATATCCGTCAGATAGATGCTATGTTAAACAAATCCAAGAAAACGCGACGGAGGCATTGAAAAATAAAGTTAAAAAACGCTGAGATGTCCCGCCATTTCATTTCTTTTTTTTTTTCTTTTTCCACCATTCTTTTTTTAATGTTTGTATATAGCAGGCTGTTAAGCCAAGCACAATACGCGACCCACTTTTCATTCCAAACAAGGCATCCTTCAATGGAAAAAAGGAATCGATATATCCGTCAAAGCTTAAGCCTCATGTAAATAAAAGTGGCATTTAAAGTTATTGCTTTTCAAAGCGGCTCTGGAGTGTACTTCAGTTGAGTGAAGCTTGGAGCAGGAATGGAGGGAATTCCCAATTCTACACGTTGAACTGAAAAGCTTCATTGAGCAGACAAGGGGAACAGATATATATCTAATGACGATGCGGTCGAGTACACATTATGAAATTACATTTTATCAATATCTATTTAGAGAGGGCTAAAATGATCAATCGCCTTTTTCTGACTGGGATCTTTATCATTTGATGTGACTATCTTTCCACGTTTTACTGTCTCTGTAGAAATAAATGGTTGATATTTTACTTTCTGGATTCTGATGTTTTCATATCACGGTTACTTTCTGTGATCTAGAATATACTTTAAGCAATTAATATTATTTTTTTAAAAATACAGAAATAGTGTATATAAAATAGTGCTTATATGCCTTGAACTAATTGTAAATTGTGATTTAATTTTGAAAAAAATGTAAGTTTAATGAATTCAACAATTATAGGTATTTTATATCATTGTGAAATACTATTTATCTGGCAGGGAATTTGTAATTAAAATCGATGTGACATGAATATTGTATTAGGGAACAAGAATTTAATGACGAAAAAATTAGATTAAAAATTTTCATATGTTCCTATTTTTAATCATGATTTTTTATTCCCCATTAACATCGAGTCATTTTAACTAAATTATTTTTATATAATATTTTACAAAACACATTAATGATTATAGAATGATTTTCAAGAGTTGCCTTTATTCAAATTTTATTTTGTTTCGCTCGAGAAAATTCAGGAAGAATCAGAAATGCATAAATTCTATACCAACCCTGAAAGTTGATACAAGTAAACCATATACTTTTTTTCTCTTCAAAAAGGCTTTATATCGTATAATATTTTGCTTATATGTACATAATTACTTAATATAAAAATTTTTATGTATCCTTAGAAGTTGCTTTTCTTACAATATATTGTAATTTTGAGTATTCCTAAATGACTATATAATAATAATAATAATAATAATATATTTTTCATCTGTAATAATGGGTCATTTATAATTATTTTTTATTAATACTTATATCAATGTATTGTTTTCATGTATCTTTATATTATTTTTATCAAAAATTTTTGACATGCTTTATAATAAAAACTTACAAGAATTAAAACATCGTGCAGAAAGCACAAAAAAAAAATAATAAGTTCTATAAAGCATTATTTTTATTTTTATTAATACGATGGTTACAGATACCAACAGTCCAGCTTCGTGACTTTATATTCTCAATAGAATTAAAGTGTGAATTTTTTAAGCCAGTATCATTAATAATAATAATCATTACATATGCAAACAGTAAATGACATAATTTATAATTTTTCTGAGCACGATATCAAGAATAATTTGTTCCACACTTCCTTTATAATTTGAAGCAACATCTTACAAAGTAGTTTGTGTACTATTATTGGAATCATGAAAAAGTCCACCAGTAATTTCATAATATTTGAAAATATAAGAAGCTTTATTTGGTGCATTGGAGAAAGAATACTGTTTTTAATTGCGTTTAAAAAGGGAAAGAAAGATAAATAACTTCTTAATATAAATAATGCATTCACATTATAAGGAAAGAAAAAAATGCTGAAATTATAATTTTAATAAAAATTACTACAAATATAATCACATGTTTCTATAGTTGAATTACTCACATGTTTCTATAATTGAACTAATCCCATGTTTCTATAAGAAACCAACTTCTGCAGTTATTTATATTTTATTTTATGTAAAATTTGACAACATTAAATGTATTTATTTCATTGATTTCTAAAAGCAGAAAATTGAAAATAGTTTTTTTGAACAGAAGGCTGCCTTTCAGAAGTTTATGGTAATTTTTTTTTTTTTAAAAGACTTTTGCCCAGGAATGGAAATTTTAAATTTTCAAAAAGCGTTTCGATTAATAAGTGAACATACAGCTTGTGAGTTTTATACTATTTTACATTCCTATTTCTGAGTTTTGATCTGATATTTGTGACAAATCCTAAAAGGAGAAAGGTTTCTTTTTAGAATGTTAAAAACATTTTTTTTTGTACAAAACACTTTATACATAAAACATGTTGTCAACATTACAATCCTTATAGCTAACTAATTAGTAAGACTATGAGTTTTAACATAAAAAAGTAGTGTTATCTTCAAACTATTTGTTTACTTTATTTTGCTAATACTATACTCGCATATTTAAATAATTTTTTAATGACGTATTTTTTTCCTCTAAATAGAATCATTTGTTTCTGAACTTTTATAACATCTGAAAAATATTTAAGAAATGCATTTCGTTAATTGAAAATATTTCTGTACTTAAATAAAAGACACACTAAAATAGAATTAAAGGAACATGTTGAGATAAAATAAAGTTTTTTTAAACAGCACTTTTCGGACCTAAATATGTTCTCGAGATAAAGCTTATCCCTAAAAAAGAAGGCATGCACTTTACCTTTACAAACAATATACACTGTGAAATTTAATTCCTCGGTATCTTGAATGACTATCTGCTCTCTTTAATGCAAATATTTTAATGGAATTGTATAATGAAAAACTTTTAGTGCTGAGAATACTACAGTCCTTTTAAAATCGACTTCATCTTCGAAAATGTAAACTCATCCTGTTTCTCTTTTATGGATGTTTTAATTTCCTTTTCCGTGCTCTAGAAGAGGAATTTAATTTGCAGCAGTGGTAGAAAGAACATTATTTCCAGAAATTGCGCAAGTAATGAAAACAATCATGGAATTAATTTTTTTTTCTTAAGTCGCATTGAAATGAAAGTAATTTATCTAATGCATTCTTTTACCCGACTGTATTAATTGTTCTGTATTTAAAATCCCTAAGAGGGGAATTTTTTTCCCCTTGAAAATTGCTTTGCATTTTTACCGAATCTAAATAAAGAAACTTCTGAGAAATCGATTCTTTATTTGTGCGGATTTCATTGAAATCAAAAAGTCATTTTAATTAACAGAAAGTCATTTCGAGTAATTTTTAAAAATTCGGTTTCCATTTGCTTAATTGATATATAATTCTTAACATATTACTTTTTTACATAAAAAATATAAAAATAAGAATTAGGAACGTTTGAACTTTAGAATAAATCGATTAAGAGTAATTTTTGCCATAAATAAAAATTTGTAATTGCTTTTTAATTGTTTCTCATTTGAGTTCTCTCTAAATTTAGTTTATTAAATATATTGATGATTTTATTGATGTTCATAAATGGAGGTTTTGCGTATTGGAATAAAAAGAATATTCTTCCCCAACTGCTCATGCACACACACAATACATGGTATACTTTCTAGCATGCTAGTGACATGTTTCATGCATGTTTCTAAAATTTGTACATTGTAGGGAGATCATGCTGAAGTAAACATTTCCCTTAACTAGTAGGGTCTTATGAAACAACATATGAGGTTTAACTTATGCGGGGCGCCGTGGGGGTAAAGTCATTTTTGTGAGACACTATTTTTTTTAAAACTTAAATTTAACAAGGCCTGAAATGAAAGAAATTTAATATTATTCAAATATTGAGAACAATTAAATATACGTACAGTAAAATAATTGAATGGCTTTAATTTTTTTGTACAAATAAAGCAGTAATTTCAAGAATTGGTGCAAATTTTTCAATTAAAAAATAAAAAGAATCGAATTAAAAAATGATTAGTCGATGGATTATTACAAAAAAAAAAGAATTAATTTTATCTGAATAGTAACAAAAACCATTGTTCAATTTTAAAGAGATTGCCTATAGAAAAAAATCACTGTAAGAGAAATTCTTTGATTCTGTACGCGAAAATTGTAACTTATAAATATAAAAGAAAAGCATTACATGAATAACAATTCTATGCTTGTTATTATTCGGAGAAATTTTTTTTAAAGTAAATAATTTATTCTTTTCTTGAATTTAAGATGCAAAATAATGGTCATATTAAATAAAATACTTTCAGAGCTACTACGAAATAATGCACATTTTGATAATTAAAATGTATTTTCTGCATATCAGTGGTATAATATGGGTTGGTTAAATCTAGTTTGATAAATGAGGAAATCTGAGCAATAAATAACAATAAAACTGCTAATGGAATTTTATAAATATGGAAGTGATCTGACCCTAGGTTATGTGCTTCTGTTATTTTTTACGCTTGAATCTGCGCACAATAAATAAAATATAAAAAAATGCTTCGTTTGTTTCCAATTTTTCAAAATTTTTTAACTTTGAAATGAAATTAGTCAAGTTTCAAATAGTCTTTAAATTCAATAAATTTGAAGAAAATTAAGTACGCTTGTAACGTATAATTTGTCATGATTTAAAAAAAAATAGCACTTGCATCTCATGTTAAATGCCATACTTTTGAAAATGATAATAATATTATTTTCCTTTTTTTGCGTTTAGTGTAGTATCAGATTGTCATCCATTATAAACAATTTATTATTATATTTTTATAAGTAAATATACAGAGGGATAATTATTGAAGAATATAAGATAAAACGTTAGTTACAAACTACCGCGTGTATACACTTTATTCAACATGTAAACGTAGTTCCAGATATTCGATTATGACGTTTGATATGCCTGACATCATTAGCGATGCAGTGGCACAGACGAATAACGTATTTCTGCATGACGCACTGAAGTTTCCGAACATCGGTTCTGTCGATAACCTCTTTAATCAGTTTAGCAATGTTTTCGGGATTATTGCTGTACATCTTGTCTATGATATAGCAAAACGAAAGGATTAGGATGTGTTTAAATCTAGAGAATATGGCGGGGAATCGAAGTCCATGCCATAGACTTTTGAATACCTCAGAGCCAGAATATTGTTTCCAAAGTGTTCCTCCAGGACTTTAAACCCTCTCCGCCTTCGATGGAGTCAAGCTCAGTCTTGCTTGCATGAACCACATTTTGTCTAAATCAGGGACACTTTAAAAGATGGAGATGACGTACTGTTCAGTATTCTCCGAGCCATTAATGAAAATTGCAGTGATTATTCATTGATTTGGAATTGCACACCGCACAATCACCCGTTGAGGGAAAAGAGACTTCTTGATCTTCTTGTGGATTTTCTCTCAGTCCCCCAAATGCGCCAATTCTGCTTATTGACAAACCCATCCAAAAGAAAGTTGAATTCATCACTATGCCAAATCATATTCACACATCCTGTTTGTGAAATCTGTAGACACTTGTATTGGTAAAATGCAACCGATGTTACAAGACCCTGGGGCTTAATGACTGATGGGTTTGAAACTTGTATGGGAAGAGATGCATGTCTTTAACAACAATTGTCTAATCGATGTATTGGGGCTCCTTTGAAACACAGCGCATATCTTCTAGAGGTTTTCAGGTGTTTTCGTATTTTTTTGACGACCGACATTGCCAGAAGTGTCATCACGAACACTAATCGTTCTCTCAAATTTGTGAACCAAATTCTTCATTGTTAGCACACTTGGATCAGTAGTCTTCAGCTTGAACGCAGTTGAAATCTTTTTTTTTTTTATCCACAGTCGGGCTTTTATTGCTTGCATAGTAGGGCTTTACAAACGCTAATCCAGCACGTTGTGCCATGACATATTCACTTGCAAATAGCTGTCAAAATTAGTTGTACGCTCATACTAATTCATATCATGCCATACGGTCAACTGTGCAGTTTGGATGCCCTAACGATTATAACATTTATAAGTTCTGACGATTTTATTTTATATATATCAATAATTGTCACTTTTTATGAGAATAATACTATTTTAATATTGAACTTGTATATCTATCTATACATATATGTAGAAGTTTTCCCTTGAATTAAGAAATTTTACTGCGGGAACAAATTGATAAATTGTAATGTTTGAAAAATGGAGGAAACTCATTGGTATTTTAAAATCCATATTTTACTGACGATCACAAACATATAGGGATATCACAACAAACAAATACACTTACAAGTATTACAAGGGTCAAAAGCTTTCTTTGTTCTCTCTAGCACGTGATCAATCGCGCGAGGTGTTCTGTACAACCCAGCAACAAGAAAAGCCTCCTAGGATACTAAACAGAATGCACAAAACCACGATTTTTTTCTGTAGCTGCACATTTTAGGTCATTGAACCTTCAGGCCTGTTGTAATCAATCTCGCTAGCACGACTGGAATGTAACGACCTTCAAAAGTTTATCTTGGGGTGCTGAGAACACCCCGCGAGTGATTGAGTTATATTTTAGTACTCGAAGCATCTACGGAAAAGTACGTTTTACTCTTTCCGCTTACATTTTTTTTTGAAATATATTAATATGCATGCATATTTTATTTAAAATTTCAATAACTGTAGCATTAAAATAATATAATTCTATAAAATAATTGTAAGATATATTTTTTTAAAAAAAATTTTCAAAGCATTTTCCAGAAATTATGACAAAAACTTCATGGGAAAAGGGAGTAACAGCGATTTTGTCGTCTATAAGATACTGTATCAACAGATTGTTAAGATGAACTAAGTGAATTCGATGACTGCGTAATTTCAGAACCAAACTTGGAGAGATGGAACTTGAAATTGTAAATTTTTATAATACAAGCGGTAATGTGATATCACTGATGAAATGTGCAGTATTTATGATGTATCGCGAATATGTTACCGTTGGCCATTGCTAATATTTTAACATCTACTTAATACTGCAGGAATTAATGCTTCCATTGTCAATCATTCGGTTCTTCCTGAAAAGAAAATGAGACGTTCAAGATTATTAGAGGAGATTAGAATGGATCTTGTGCAGCCACAGTGGGATAGGAGATCGGAACTCCCAAATCTTAGCAAAATACACAAAAGAAGCTTTACTGACACAGAAGATATTAAAAAAAGCATTAATCCACCAAAAAGGGGGTGTTGCACTGTTTGTCTAAGGCAGCGTTTCTCAAACTCGGGGAGGGGCGTGATAACCTTACAAGGGGGGTGCAAGCATTGCGAAAAGTCAAAAATAAAAGATTTAAAAAATGGCAAATTTACAGAAAGGAAGCAAAACAAAATACATTCTGACATAATTAAAAAGTAAAATACACTTTTACATTGATATAATATACTTATAAATGCATCTGTACTGTATAATGTATTTGATAGTTAATTTATAAATACTAAGTTAAGAACAAGATTAATAATTACTAGTGACTCCCATGGGCTTGTCATATACAAAATTATACACAAAATTTAATACTTATCTTAATAATTTGTACGGTTTATAATTAAAGTCATATTGTATCTTTAGCATGTAGCTTTTAGTACGTAAATTTTGAAATCAATACATTGATATTGTATGGAGGGGGGAGGGATGAGAATTATGATTGAAAATTGGGTCGCAAGTATTGAAGGTTTGAGAAGCACTGGTCTAAGGGTAAAAGATGTAAAAATTACTTTTCTTTGTAATCAATGTAAGAAAAATATGTGCTTAAAGCATATGAATACAGTTTCCTCTGAATGTTTGGAAAATGATTAAAATTTTATGTTTCTACTTTTTACTATCCTTATCATTAATTATAAAGGTAAATTATTACTGGTATATACGTTTTACTTGTGGTTTATGTAAAACTATAAAAGTCTGTACTTTAAAATGAAAATTTTGTAGGTTTACTTTACATTAATGTTAGTCTCATTTGTATGCAATAAATTTAATAATTTTATTTGTATAATACAAAAACCATCATGTACATCATAAATATATATCATAATTGACTTAAAAAATTTCGTATTTAAATACACGTGTTAAACGTTTGGGGGTGTTCTCGACACCCCGCGAGTAACGACAGTAGCAAAGACAGGCGCGAGTGACGGCGGCTAGAGATCTCAAATTTTATAAGATTCGTCTACCGGAAGCATTTAGAATCATATGATAACCAGAAAAGACTTTCGTGACAAGTAAAGGAATACGAGAATGAAGTAAGATTGCATCATCTTCCTTTAAAAACGCAAACGAGGCATTTTTTGGGGGATGAATTTGTAGCTTTTTCCTGTTAAGTGAGTAAACTAAAAAGTGATTTTGACATGAAGTCTTTGAGGTTTTGAGACTATTTTGGTATAAAATCCCTCAAGGGGAAATTAACGTGAATTATTATGTGTACAATTCACAGTTTACTAAATATGTGGACTGTAAATTTTTTTTGACATACCTTAAGTATAGCTTTATAATAATTAGAACACGATTGAAATTTTTTACACAAGGCATTTTTATAGACCCTTTTCATTCATATTTTAAGAGAAATTATTTTTAATCGTTTATTTCATCTAACACGAGTCTTCTGTATTTTGCTACCCAAGGCTTCATGATAATGTGAAAAAAGTAACCAAAACAGATATGTAAATTGAATTTAGTATTTTATAAATTGTTTTTACAGTTCAAAACCACTCGCGGAAAATATTTGATGTACTATTTAAATTATTCATGCTGTATTATAAGACCCTTTACATACAATGAAGTAAACTTTATGGAAATATGCATCACCAATGTTTAAATTAAAGCCTCTCAGGGCCCTTAAAATTCATTTTTTAATGTTTTGAAAAACATACATGTTAAATCTAACGTTTCTAAGCATTTTGCTACCAAATCATTGTTGATACTGCGAAAACTTCCGAAGTTATTGAGAAATAACTGGTAAAACGTAAACAAAAACTTTCGTCAACCAAAGTCTCTTTTGACAGCTCACAGCACACATTCCAAACATTTTAATATTTCTTGGATTAGTTTTAGTAAGAGAGCCACACATAATATCAAATTGATGTTGTAAGTGAGTAGCATAGTTGATAGCATAGCATAGTTCAATAGTATCATAGTTCAACTTTTTTATCTTTGCCTTATCTAAGCGGGATTGTTTATTTACATTTCGATATTCGATTTGCGCATTCTTATTCATTTTTATCGGAAGCTTTTGAGTATGGATATTCCGTTGAAAAAAACGTCATCTGGAAAGAGACCGAAGAAGAAAATATTTCATAGAAAAAAATACCTAAAGAAATCTGTGACAGAAAACGGTAATATTTCCTTCGAAAATGTTTCACCAAACATAAATTTATCTGCGAAAAAATTGCTAATTGCACACACAAGATTTCACAATGAAACTTGCTTTGGATTTCAAGGTTATAGACTAATTGACATAAGTTTATTACTTTCACAAATTCAAAGTCACTTTGTTGCTCTTTGTGCTATGGGAAAATAAAAAATCCAATGTAGGATTGTTCTCCCCATTTCTATTCACATGCAAAAAATGTAGCATTGCACAAAAATTTAATTCCTGTGAATTGATTGGTATAAAAAAAATATACCTGAAATCAACAGACGGTCTGTTTTGGCCATACGATATATAGGCCAAGGATTGGCTTCGCTCGAGACATTTTGTTCTCTTATGTGTTTGCCAAATCCAGTGCCTTACAAAGCTTACGACAGAATAAATGCTAAGAAAGCAGATGTAAGTGAAGCGCTTGCGAATGCATCGATGAAGAAAGCGGTTGCAGAAGAAAAAAATTTGATGGAACCGTAATTTCTGTTGTAGTTAGTGGTGATGGGACCTGGAAGACCCTTGTGCATGCATATATAATTGGAGTGGGCACTTTGATTGAAGCTGGCTGCGGGAAAGTTATCGGCATGGAAGTCATGTCCTCTTATTTCACGAGATGCGACCCCTATAAAGGGTCGAAGTTTGGACCAAAATATAGAGCTTTTTTGGCTAAACACCAAGCTTTCTGCAGAAGTAACTATAGCGGGTCTGCTAGAGAAATGGAAATCTGCGAGATCGCGAAAATGTTTTTTCGATCGGAACGAAAACATGGTCTGAAATATCAGCGGTACATAGGTGATGGTGACTCAAAGGCATTTTCATCTACTGCTGAAAAAAACCATATGGGGATAGTTTTCCGAATGCAAAAATGTAGTGTGTGGGCCATGTCCAAAAGCGAATGGCTAACCACTTGCGGAAGTTTAAAGCTTTATTGAAGAAAAATAAGCTTTCCGACAGGAAAAAAATTGGTGGGAAAGGTCGCCAAACTGATGCTGTTATAAGCAAATGGAGGACTTTTTATGGCACTCCAATTCCCAAAATATGAATGAGATGAGGCTAGTTGTCTGGGTTGTGTGAGCTTATACGTCCAACACAGATGACGAGCTGAGCCATTGGTTTTGCCCAAAAGGCAAAAATAGCTAGTGTAAGTACAATGTTTCAGTCCACAACAATACAGTGAATGAATTTTCTAACAGGAACACCTTAACAAAAGCAGTTCCAGAAATTATTAAACTTGTTTTTAAAGATTTATCACACTTAAAATAAGGTGTTTAGAGGGAAAACTTAAAATACTAATGAGTCTTTAAGTTCACTAATTTGGAAGTTTAGCCCGAAATTGATTAGATCAGGAATTTATGTCACAAAAATGGCTGAATTTATAGCTGCATGTAAATACAATGATGGAAATAAGAACAGAATTGACATGATGTGTGCTTTTAATTTGAAAACAATTAAAACAAATATTTTGAATTGTGCAAATACTGACAAAGTGTGCAAGTCAACGGCTGAGATACAAGTTATAAAACCTCCTTTGAAGCTCATAAAGCTAAAAAACTTAAGATATTCAAAAAAAAACAAAAAAAAAACTGAACATTGTAAGCTTGCAGAGAGCAATATTTATGCTGCTGGGGCTTTTTAATGTATATTGGTATGCTTAATTTTCTTTTTTGTTGTTTTTTTATCTTTAATTTCATTTTTCTTAAAATGAAAAATTTTGGCTTCCGCGCAGGATTTTTCAAAAACTATTTATCATTTCCATATGAAATTTCATTCACATGTTCAAAATAAGGCTCTTTATAACTTATAGAAGAACTTTCTGATAAATTTTCTGTTTTTTATTTGTGTTTTAATTGAATTTTTTCCTAAAATTTTAAAATGTTCTTCATAATCGTATTTTAAAAACATTTTTTCTCTCTAAATGTTTAAAAATGTGTATAAGTTCAAAAAGGAACATTTTCATATGAAATAAAATTAATTTTGAAAATTTAATTTAAATCATCTTTGTACTTCAGAATCATATGCGGTGTAAAATACTGACTTTCATTATTTTGAAAATTTGTCCAATTTTTATTTCTCTATAGCTTTTTAATTTTTTATTCAAATTCTCATTCTGAGAAAAAAATCGTACAAGTATGGGATACTCATGGGGATACAAATTTACAGTTATTGTTTTGTTTTTTTGGTAAGTTAGATGGTTTTAAGAAAGGATGTTTTTTCGAGGTTACAATAATTTTTAAGTTTCCTGAGACCCTTTAAAAAAGGCGCACCTATTTACATTTATTCGTCACCCTTTAATGCTTTGATATTCATCAATAATTAAAAAAAAAAACTTTTTGCAAGTAATATTTTATTTAAAGTAACTTACTTATTATTTGCAAGTAATTATACTAGAACACATGCATTTATAATAAAATACGATTGTTCATAAGATATCGATAAGAAACAAGTACTTGAAAGCTTCCCGTCTATCTTGTTATTTATTGATGTTATATAGAATTCTCGGGAGACTTGTCAATTTCAAAACAAGTTTTCGAATGCGCCATTAAATTCCGTTACCCGATACGTGACTAAAATGTAAAAATGCTGGTTCGACTACTTAATAGTAAGGATATGTCCCTTCGCATCTCACCCATGAGAAACATATTCACAAAAAAAGTATTTGTGACTAAATTACTACCATTACAAAATAATTTAAAATATATGGCATCATAAAGATACTTCTTAACTTTCGGATGCAAAACCAGACCTTTCTTCAGATCTTTTATGTCTCTTTTATAATCTTTTACACGTTTAGAAGAGTTGGATATTTTTCAATTTTATTTTAATATTATTTTTAATCATTATCTTTACACCTGAGAAAAGTGACAATTTAAGATAGATTATTGCACAATGACTACATTTTTGTTAGGCATTTCATTGGTTATTTCTACGAAATGATAATAAATGCAAAGAAACATTAAAATTCACTTTTTTTAAGTAATTTTCTCTCAGACTATTTTATCGGATAATTGCAATACTGTTCTTTATTTTATTAATTTTTTTACCACTTTTATATGTCTACCCTCAAAACTCAAAATGACTCATATTTCTTTTTCATGTTTCGATCAAATTTTGTAACAGCAAATCAAACTTTAGAGATTAGTTTTTTCCTTCCATGATTCGTAAATTCTTCAGTCAGTCAAGGGAAAAAGGCATAATGGAAGAAATATATTTTATTTGTATTTACACGACAATCAAAATAATAATATTACTCTTCCATATTATGGAACAATTTAAATTAGAGTAATCTATAACATTTTTTTGTTAAAAAATTATTTTTATTCAAGCGGCTTTTGTTCTGCTTACTGAAATATATTGTACTGAGTCACTTTTTCAATTCCTTAACATAATTTCAATTTTGTTTTAATCCAAACAATAATAAAGCCCATATATGTATTGAAGATTTTTTTATGAATGATTTTATAATAGTAGTATATATGTTACCGTTAAAGCGTAAATTCAGCTATTTCATAGAATAACTAGATATTTCCTGAAAAAAAAAAACTAGACGTCAGTTAAAGTATATAATAGATAAACAATTTCATACTTTACCTAGTTATTCTATGAAATAACTAAGGATAGACTGTTAAAGTGAAAGGCAAACAATTTAAAGATATTTTATGAGTTAATTGAGCATAAATAGCTTAACTCTTTCGAAAATATATTTTATTCCTTTTGTGGATGAAAAATTGATAAATAAAAAGGGAAAAATCAGATGATATAATTTATTATTGCTCATATTGCGAATATTCGTTAAACAGAAAAG
This sequence comes from Trichonephila inaurata madagascariensis, assembly GCA_019973955.1. Classification (NCBI taxonomy): domain Eukaryota; kingdom Metazoa; phylum Arthropoda; class Arachnida; order Araneae; family Nephilidae; genus Trichonephila; species Trichonephila inaurata. The sequence continues at coordinate 164,898 of BMAV01010752.1, read as the reverse complement.
GCAAAAAAGAGTATGTTGCAAAAATAGATTTCACTTCAATATTATCAACAAAAATATATGTGCTGGGAAGAAAATTTTTTGCTTCATAAAAACATTGTGTAAACTTTTTAAAACAAAAATGTAAGAGAATATTAATTTAAATTTGATGAGATGTCTTTATTTTACTTTTCATTTATTTATTAGAGCAATGATTGTTATAATGGGACTCTCTTTGGATCGCACTGCTTCTTATTACTGAAACAAGTATACTTTTCTGTATAATTTTTTTGTTGCACGAGCACTTTTTAAATCCTTGTTATGTACATTGCACAACTTTGAGCAGTTGCAACAGATCGAAGCCTTATGTCAATATTTAGAATTTCTTTAGAGGAATTTAATTCTCACTGAAATATACTGAACTGATATTTTGAGTACATTTTTTTTATTCGACCATCTCTAGTTCCTAATCAGAAAAAATCCTTCCCAATGCAGCTAAAACCGGTTCAAAGAACTTTCGAGTACCGCATTTCATACTTTAACGATCAAGTTATCGTTGTTCTATAGAATACCTAGTGAAATCGTAGAATTAAATAATTTTATATACTTTCACTGACTTGTATAGTTATTTCATGAAATACCAAACTATTTTATGAAATAACGAATTTCACACTTTAACGGGAACATATACATAATTAGATGCATTTAAAGTATCTTCAAATTATTAAGAATGTATAATTAATCTTTATGAACACATATTTGATACATCCTAAAATATTTGTTGTTGATATTTGATGATGTGTTGCATGCCTGGTATTAATTACTCTATGCAGGCATTGCTGATCTCGGTCATTAACTAGAAGCCGTTGCCATTGTATTACCAATGGTGGAAAGTAATGCCTGAGATAATATAATATCGGCTCTTTTCTGACACTTCGGATCTCAAACTGTTTAATTGTCTAAGGTTTTCGAATAAACTGATCCATGCCACTTATTACATCAAACATTCATCGCTCAATATATGTTAATTCCTGCCAAATAGCTATAATCTGGATGGAAAATTTTCCAAAGGGCGCAATTCGAGTACAACAAAATTTGTACATTCTACTTATACATTTTCGAAGCTGAGCTACTTCCTCTGAAGATTCATTTACTTATGTATGCATTAAAATATGTATGTGTATGAAAAAACGTTATATGCAAAACTGCCATGAATATAATAAACCAGAGCAATAAATAAAATAAATAGAAATATAAAAAGACTCTATAGATAAATAATAAAATAGACATAGTAATTTAAATCCTTACCTTAAGAACCAAAATTGTTCTAAAGCTATCCAAATACATATATATACTAGCTGGATGGCCCGACGTTGCACAGGCGTCTTCAAGTGTACAGCTTTATGCCTTGGAAGATTCCCTTTCAATGTCAGCACTTCTGTGATTTCTATATTAATGCCATTAAAATAACCTTTTTTGAAGTTTCTTCCACATTTTTGTTCTGTCGGGCGGGTCTGTTTTCTCGCCACTTAGCCCGGTGTTGCAAGGGCTTTTTCCGTGGGTACAATTTTATCCCTATAAAAAGTTTCCCTTTCTCTCCGGACACCAGTGTTTATGTGTGTGTGTTACTGAGCGATGTGAGTGATTTCTATATTTATGCCATTTAAATTCCCTTTTCAGAAATTTCTTCCACTTCATCTCTTTGTCAGATAAATTCCTTTTCCCTCCGTTCAGCCAAGCATTTTCTGGATATTTTCAAAGACAAACCCCCCTTTTTTCACCTAGGAATAAGATTTTTTTTTTTCAAATTTCTATTTCCGATTAAAAATTTACAAAACTAATTCAGTTTTGTTCAATAAATAATTTAGTGATTAATAAAAAAACACAACATAAGTTTAATTCTTAAAAAAAAATATTAATTTATATCAATTTCCGTTAAATAATAAATCAAAAAATGTCTAACGTTAGCTATGAAACGATTGCTTTTACCTGGATGTTTGATTTTTCGATTAAATAAATATAACTGTGAAAAAGGAGCTATGAGGGGAAAGCCTAAATATTTGTTTATAAACCTTGCATAAAAAAGATTTAAAATGAAATTGTACTATTTAATAAAAACAGGGCATCATTTTCTTATATTTTAAGGTTTTTCAGTAAATTAAATCTCTGAAAGAAAACTATCAGTTGCGATGTATTGTTAAATCGTATGTATCGTATCGTATCGTATCGTATTAATTATTTTATACATGAAACAATGAATACTTTCTTAAAATTCAAACTAATAATTAGATTTGAAAAATTGCAGGTAAATTCATTATTTACACTCATTATAAAAGAAAAAAAAACATTCAAAAAGAAAAAATTTTATCTGAAAGAAAAATCTCTTATCTGCTTACGTACTGACGGTAAGTTATTTTTCCACACATGCGCTATAAGCGCTCAAACTCGTGTGTTCTGAGGTAGCTTTCCCATAATTAAATACTATTGGCAATTGGCCATTTTTCCAATGTTTTTCATTGTATTCTTACGGCTCCCGAAGACGGAAAAAATACATCTTTAAAAAATATTTTATGTATAAAGAAAGCAGATTTTTTTTAATTAATAAATTCCAAAATTTTTTTGAAGTTTTACAATATTTTGTTTCAAATTAACTTGGCAGCGTTGAAAAAGGTTAAAAAAATGTACCAATATGCTTGAAAAATATTTGTATCTTTTTTTAGGAATTTAAATTAGAAAAATTTAAAACATTGTAGAAATTGAGATTTTAGTAGTATATTTCAAGTTAATTACATGTTTAAAGCATTTATTTTTTAAACAAAGTTAATTAACCCAGTCAATAGAGCAACGTCATGAAATTCCATTTTGGCTGAAAACTGATTTTCGACGACATCTATTGTCACTGTTGTAACAATAACAGTGTTACAACAACTCAGACAAATCAAAGCTGGCACCAAAAACTGGTTATTCAATGGTTTTAATTAATATATTTTTAACTAATTGCTATATCGGACCGAATTTTGAATCTAAACCATTCTTGAATCCACTTGAACCCACCAAAAAATGTCATCAAAATCGGTCCAACCGTTTAGGAGGAGTTCAGTCACATACACACCGCAGAAGAATTATACAGATAAAGATCATTTAAAAAGATATTAATTAAAAATGCTAAAAAGCATGATTCATTTGCATTTTTATAACAATAAAGACCCGGTTTAGCCAGTTTGGCTGAAAATCAATTTTCGACGCCAACTCACGTCTTTTTTATAACAATAAAGTTGTTACAACAATGCAGGTCAATGTTGAGTTGTATGTTTTGAATGTTTTTAATTAATATATATTTTAACTAATTGCGATATTGGACCGAATTGCAATTCTAAGCCTTTCTCGAATCCACTTAAGCCCACACAAAAAATTTCATCAAATTCAGTCCAGCCGTTTAGGAAGAGTTTAGTCACATACACACGCACAGAAGATTTTTTATATATAAAGATATATATATTTATATTACTTTATGTAAATGTGTGTTTTTGTGAGTGTGTGTACGTGTGTGCGTGTGTATGTGCACGTGTGTATGTGCGTGCGTGCGTATGTGTATAACTTCGTTGTAGCTACGACTTTTTTGAACACTTCGCATATCATTTTTTTTTTCCTTTCTGAATTTTTAAGTATGGATTTTTTTAACCTTTGAAGAATACTTCTTTAGAATTACTTACTAAGAAATTCTACTGAAATTTTATTGAATAATAACCATAGTTTTTTACTCACAGACAGATAACAACCCTTAAGCTACATATCACGTTTCTAATTAACTATTATTGAGAAAAGATTGCACAATTGTCGAAATAAAGGACATTTTTTCTTCATTTTGACAATTACAATCCTATCTAAATATAATCGTTGTTATTGTTAAGGGATCAGATTTAACTAAATTATGAAAAATTAAATTCCTCAATTAGTGTAATTAATCAAGTTTATTTACTTATAAAATTTTCATCAGGAAACCAAATTTTTTCAACTAATATTGTAAATAGCTTTTACTCCAAATTTAATTTGAGAATCCAATTATTATCTTCGATATTTATTCAATTAAACCATAATTATTTGTTTTAGGGGTTGGGAAACATTTTTTTTTTATATTACTTCAAACAAATAATTAGTCTAAAAAAGGTCATGTTCTTCAAAAAAAAATTTTTTTTTATTACAAATATTTAATGATTTCTATGTTTAAATAACCATAAAAAAGATTGATGGATATAGGTTTTTAAATAAACGGATATAGTTTTTTTTTGGAAGTTTCTTCAACATTAAGAAATTTTTTATTAAACTCCATTACTAATTAATGCTTACGCAAAATTTTATAAAGTTTGAGAAACTAAACGTTCTTTTAATATGGAAAAAATTAGTTGTCTGACGTTGCATTTGCAACTTACACCAAAGGAACACGAAATAGTTATCTAGTTCAGCTACATAATTCACCAACTCGGACAAAATAGAATCACGTAAAACCAGAAATATCTCAATAGTATATTTTAGTATAATTATTAATTATTTAATAATTAATTAATTAATTATTTAGTTAACAGTAAAAATTAAAATTAACCCAGATGAGAATATCAGCAGCACAATCGTTTGACTATGATTCAATAACTAACACTATATTTTTTCTTCAGTGTCAATCTAGGACATACAATCTATTTTACAATCTATCGTATAAATGACACAGCTAATTGTATCTAAAATTGATTTTGTCATTTCTTAGACTTCTTTCTTCTATATGTCTACCAATTTTGTGATTAAAAAATCGTGATTATTTTCTTATATGAGAGGTATTTCAAAAAGCGACTTGTTTGGATATTTCTTATATAATGCGCATTAAAATCTATTAAATAAATATACTTGTTTCTTATTCATCATATATAATTGGAAATATAATGTTGGATATTTAGAAAGTTTTATAGTCATCTTTGTAAAATCCCGTAATTTTTTGAGAGATTTATTCAAAAATTAGCTCTTCATAAATTATAAAGTTATATATTTTTTTTAAAATTTTGTCTCAATACACCCTTTGCTCAAAGTCTTATGTCTAAAGCATTCCCCTTGAATTGATGATAAGCTCATTATGCATCCAATGTATGTTGCTTTGAAGTAGCATTGGAATGGCTTTCAAAGACATATGAACTACTTTCTGCGATTTAAATAATTCATACCATGCAGCTCCTTATTTGAAATGAAATCTTACTATTCCATACGCTACAAAACTGAAGGAATGTTGGAATTCTGAATAGTACTTTTTGAAAATATCTATTGTTTGATATTAGATTCAAATCACACAAATATATATATATATATATATATATGTGTATTTATAAATGTGTGTGTGTGTGTGTGTGTATGTGTGTGTGAAATAAATTTATACAAAGAACATAACACAATTAACGTAAAAAAAAAGTATAAAAGAAATACGAAAAAGAACCTAGAGAGTCTAAAATATATGTATATAATCCTTAAAATTCATGACATTTCAGTTTTTCAGATAAAGTATATTAAAAATTGTATTTATGTATCTTACATTGAAAAAAATAAAATATTTGAATGTTGTACTTGGATTGTAAGAAAGTTTAAAAATTTGAAACTCTGCATTCTGTTAAAAAAATAGTTTTGCTCATTAGGAGCCACAGAAAAAAAAAAGTGATTGAATGCAATTGAAAAAAATCTCAAAAGATACATAAAAAGAAAATTATTTTGTAGTAATAAATTTTATTTATACTAGAAAGTGTATTCGTGGCTTATTTTTGTTTCAGTATAAAAGTAAAAAGTTCTTTTAGGGCCTTATTTTATTTGATTAGAGAACCACAGCAAAAATACTTTAGCTATTATCTAGTAGGCAGAGATGTGACAGAGTAGATTTCTTGCCATTTTTCGTGCTTTTAGCTTACCTCAAGAAATATAAGCTATAAGTTTCTAAAAGCATATGTACAAAAGTTTGAGAATAATCTTTTAGAAGATTCGAAATCAAATGTAAATTGTTTTATTAGTTTAAATGCTTTCCTCTTATTTTTGTTATAAACTGCAGTTATGTCAGATGAAACAAGTAATAAGAAGGAAATATACCTTGATGATTTTAATTTAGTAATAGTAAGTAATAAACTGCCGCAAAATCAGGCATATAACACGGACTTTTAATACTAAAAAATAAGACAGAAATTTACATGTGCGCATTATACGCCGGGTATAAAAGGGAGAGCTTTAAAAATAAAAAAAAAAGATGAACATAGAAAAAAATTTGACTTCGATATGTATCGAGAAATACTATTTCTTATGAACTTGAAGGGTAATAGTTTTAAAAGTAATCTACTTTTTACTAAAGCTTGGAATAATAACTCGAATAAATGACATCAAAGTATAACAGCATTGAATATGTACATTTCAGGTTTCATCATATAAAAAAAGTGGGTGCGCGTTATACTGCGGATATACCTAAAAACTAAAAATTGCAACTTGAAAATACAGGTGCGTGTCATACAGAGGTGCGCGTTAAACGCCTGATATTACTTTATTTCATATCGTTAAATTTGTTTTTGTTTTTTTAATTTGACAAAAGTGTAGTTAACTAGTGACATTAATTTTTCAAAATTAGGATTCATAAAATCAGTTAATGTCGTCAACTTTCTCTCAAATAAGATATGTGTGAATAAATTAAAACTATATAATTGTAGTTACCTAACAATATATGTTGAAATCCAATTCAACCAATTTCCAGAAGTTATTTACTTTTATTTTTTGCCAATTTAAATCTTTAAAAAGAAAAAGAATTCTCATCGCAGAATTTCCGAGTAAATTGTAACTCGAACTTCTGTATCTTGTTTGCATTATACCCTCCGGCACAAACCGAATAAGAAGTCTAACAAGGATCAAATCCAAAGGCGAAGTCAAGGGAAAAAAAGCGATTCAAAAGAAAAAAAAATACACAAAATCAAGACAATGTTAAATAAGAAATGACGCTAAGAAAAAGAGGAAAAACTTTTGTTATTTATTATCTTCTTTTGGGACTTTATTCTCCAGTTAGTTCCATGTATATGGAACCATCATTTTCATTCTGCCTACGAGACGAACTTCTCGGGGAGTATGAAGAAAAATGTAGCATGCTCAATTTTACTCTTCCCCTTCATTTTTATTTATTTTATTTTTCACTTTTTTGTATCATTCTTATCCAAGGAAATCCATTCCGTTAGGGAATTAATTACGAAAGTCCCAGTTATGGTATCGAAATAAAAGATAAAAATTTCTTCCGTGTGAGCAAGAAATGGGAAACGCCTTAGGTTCGTATTTTATTCATTACTTTTCAAAAACTGATTTGTGTAAAGCATTTCCGTCACGGATTGATCTGGAATATTACCTATTAAGATGAAGCTTGCAAAAATGTTTAAAAAAATGAATTGAATTTCTTAGATATTTCATTCTGATATGGACTAGAACTACATATCTAGGAAAAAAGGATGAGTATTTTTAGCTGCATAATCTTTTATCAAAATATGTTTTTTAAAAATCGATATTTATGAGATACGTGTATTATCTGCATTTTAGATAATAATGTTTATTCATGATATATGCTTAAAAATTTTTATTTATTGAAATTTCCAAAATATAGTTCTAAGTTTGTGGCAAATAATTTCTTTTTAATTTATTTGTACCTAACCGTTTCTTTCATTAAAGTTCAAGCATTAAATTGAAATTCTTAAGTAAATTCATTAAAATTGAGTCCTCAAAAGACACTAAAGTATATAATGCAGATCCTGATAGAAGCTTTTGTAATTTTTATTCTTATGTTTGTCTCTCAGTAACTCAAATGTGTAAAAATACTATTCTTATTTTAGCGTTTCAGTTTCATAATGTATTGTAGACAATGATTAATATTTGGTTAATGGCTGTTTATGATTTTAAAGTTAAACTATTTTACACAGAGTATGTTTTTCTTTTGTGTTAATTTTAGTAGTCATCTTTTAATGTGTTGTTATGACTGTAAAATTCTTTACAAGCAATGTAACGTGTATTTGGTTATTATTTTGTCATATCTTTCAGAATACATGTCTTTATTCCTTCAAAAATAAATATTGATAATAATAAGAAGATAATATAATATATTATCTTCAATCTTATGGGCATTTAGAATAGCAGAATACATACACTGGCCAAAAAATTTGAAACCTTTGAGATATGCATTTGAATGCTTGCTATGGATAAATCATATAAATCTTTTATGAAGTGTGTTATGCGTGACTAGAATGCTAGTTTAAGTAAGTTGTAAAAGCGCTTTTCAAGATGAATGAAATAAAGTTAGGGAAAAAAACCAGATCTTTCACTATTTGAAAAATAGCTTATTGTTGGTGCCCATTTTGTAAGAGATCCAATTTTAAAGGCCAGCAAATATCACTGGTTTAAAACAAAACAGCCATATCAAAGGCTTACAAAAGTCGGAATGAGAACCCACAGTCCTATTTTAGAAGACGTAACTGTGGTTCAAGTATAAGTTGAAAATTTTAAGGTAAAAAGGGGAATCTATTGTGCTTCAACTGACACAAATCGTCAACCAAAACTCTTCTCAACAGATTTCAGCTCGAACCATGCGTATAATTGCACAGGATAGGAATGCATAGTCGGGTGCGGGTGAGAAAACGACTTATTTCTGTACGAAATCCAAAAAATGTCTTGTAGTGATTTTGGGAAAAAAGACACTAGGCCTCTGAGGATTGGAAATTGCATAATGCGGTAGGATGGATCACACTACACCAGGGATTTCGGACCAATGGCACGGGTGTCATTGGTGGCACAAGACACAATCTTTCGGGCATGTCATTGATCCAAACGGTTTGCATTTTAGTTCGAAATAACAAAGTTCACTATGAAATATTACGTATAAACGCGAGTGATCAGTGGCATTTTTACAGACATAAGCCAACATTTCAAGGAATTGAACGGAAAGTCGTAAGACACAAATAAAAAACAAATTATCTTCAAGAGGGTTTGCAATGCTTTTGACACTAAATTGCATGTTTTAAGAAACGATAATATTACAAGAAATTACTAGTACTTCCCAAACTTGAAAAAAAAACCAGACGAAGAAAGAGCTCTTAAAGAACTTGTTTCCATAATTATTACGTACCCTGATGTGACTTCATTTGATAAAGTGAACTTGTCTCAATTCGATTGGTTGGGAATTGAAGAATTTGAAATGCAAAATCTGACTGATTTCCAGTCTAGTTCAATATGGATTCAAAAAATTATTGAAATTGGGAAAATGTTGGAATTGATTGAAACAGAAAAATTAACAAGCAATATAAGTAAAACTGCCAGTGACGAAATTCTGTAAACGTAGAATTTGATTTCAAACACAGTTAACTGTTTGAAGAAGCTGGTTCATGCTATTTTAACCATATTTTCATCTACCGAACGTCGAGAATAATTATTTTCAGAGATCAATAACATAACAGAAACCCCATTTGGCAGATGACTCTACTTTAGCATGCGTTCTGCTAAAAGTAACATCTTAAAATCCTAATGTAAGTTATTTGTCTTCTAATAGGCAACAACAGAATTCGCACACTAATGTTACTTTAATTTGAATCACACGCATATCTAAAACATTTAGTGCTATACAGTGCAAAATGTGTTTTTAATAGTAAATAAAGCGTTTGAATTGTTAGTATTTAGTTTTATTATTTTCCCATAAATCAAAATTATTTGACGGCACGTCTATACCCCATTAAAAATTTTTTTTGGCAAAAATGGCACTTTGATCCAAAACGGTTCGCCACCCCTGCACTACACTTTATTTTTTGCTGAGGTAAGATGTCGAATTGGGTGAGGACCTCACGAAATCATGAAATCAACTTGGTTTACTTGCACTGTGCAAGGGTCTGGTGGTAGTATCTTGATATGGGGCACGTTCTGCCGACATGAAAGTGGTGTCCTAATGTTTATTGAGTGTAAAAAAGGCACCTAGATATACTGGCAGGTCAACTCCAATATATAATGTTGCATTTTTCCATAATGACGACGGGTACTTCATGAACCATAATGTAACTATGCATCGATCTAAAAGCGTTTAAAATTAGTTCGTTGAGCAGCAGTCTGACTTCCAACACTTTCCATGGCCACAACATAGCCCAAATCTTAACACTATAGAAAATGTGTGGGATATGGTGGAAAGGCATATTCTACAACACTCTACTTTTGCATCTAATTTACAACATCTAAAAAGCTGCAAAGCTAATGCATAATATTCTCTGAACGTAAATGTACTCTAGAAGACCGTAGACTCGATGTTCAAATGAATTAGATTGGTCGAATTAGATTGACTAATCCATGGGTCGGTGAGTGTACTTTAGAATTAATGGGTAACTCCACATATTTTTCAAATGAGTTTTTAAAAAGAAACATCAGTTTTGTATGATTAGGCTTGCTTTTGTTTTTATTATGTCAATTTGATACAACTTTATTCTGTTTCATCAATCCCAATACGTCCAAAGTGCCTATTTTTGTTCCTCATGTTAATAGAAATAAGTAAAAATAGAAACACATTCTTCAAAATTATTTTTTGTTACTTATTTCTCCTTTACAGAGGAAAAACAAAGAACCAGGTAAAGATAAGATCATTATTTAAATTACATTGATATACTACGTGATACACTAAATAAATAGAGGATTTTGAAGGGATAATGTAATTCTATATTCCAAATTCAATGTCATGGATATTGAAAATCTAAATTTAGGCTATATTTTGTTTTATCGCTCCCATCATGTACCTTGTAATTAACACTATTGCACTCTGTTCAAACAAAGATTTATAATTACATTTAAAGTTCATAGCTGTTAATACGTTTCATGAGTAAACGAATGAATACATTGTGTATTCTTAAATCCTTTACATCCCTAAACGAACCAGGATATTTTTGGGAGAAGTTAATCTAATGAACTCCAGGAAAATTCCAAGGTAAATATTTTCCATTTACGTTTAAGGAGAGTTAATTTAAAAGATTTGAGATACGTCTTACTGAACGAATGTAGACGTTTGCGTTGTATTTTTAAAATGTACAGCTTTAGTTACATAGTTTGATTCTTTCTCTAACTTAAGAATGTGCATTCTCAGTATTAATACATAATATAATACATTCATAATTATAAATAAAATTATGCCTTACTTTTTTTGGAAGAGAAAGCATAATCACTTTTAATACAAGTTTTTTTCACCTATATACATGGCTCATAATGTTACGGATCTTGACCTTATTTGCGCAGAGGAAATAATATTAATAAAGTTTCTGATATTTTTTTATAATTATTCTATGATTATAATAAACGTAATAAAGGGCTATAAATCAAAAGTTTAATCTCAGATATTTTTAAATATGCATAATGCATAGACCAAGGATTTTCCGAAGGATGTATTTTCATTGATAAAGTACAAAGAAATATGTCGAAAAATTAAAGTATTAAAACTATTTAAATATAATTTAAAAATGTATTTTACTTTTAGATATATCATCATCAAATGTGCATTATAAAATCAAAGTAAAGTTTTTAATATCGATTTCAACATTTTTATTAAGGGACTGGTGGCCCGACTGGATGGCGTAGTTGGTTTGTCACTGGCCTTCTGCAATTTGGGTTTTCATGGCGATTTTCATGATGCAGAAAATCACCATGTCGTATGATTATGCAGCATGTAAAAAGTCCCTTGAAATGCTCATTTGGCTTGGGTGCCCTCGGCAAAATTAAATTCCTAAAGTTCAATTTCGCATCGTCAAAGCTTAAGTGTCTCCCTCTGAAGAGGAAACTGGGCTTACTAACTGCAATTGGTATCGCCTATATGGAGCCGAAATAAAAAAAATGTGAAACCAGCTCCTGGGAAAAAAACTAAATTTGCAAAGGTAAGCAATATCAATATACAGCTCCATTAGAGAAAACAAAACATTCTTATTAAATAATGGGCATATATTCGTATGATCCATTTGTCTTCCACTGTCAAGAAACTTTGAATGGTGTGTGAGAACTATTGTAAGCAAATACACAAAGAATTAAAAATATAAGAAATCATCTACGATTTAAACGAGTTATGCTTAACTCTACAATGAAAATTGCTAATTTTGGCATTTTTGTAACTAAATATTTGGGCGATTTTTTCTAGATAACACAATAAGTGAGATTATTGTTATTCACATTATATGAAAAAAACTATCTGATTTAAAATAAGCAGTTAATTGAAAAATATCTCAATATCCACTCTCTTTTTCTATTTGCAAAATCATTTAAACTTTCAATTTTAAAATTATTTAATGAAAACTATAGATTATAATAAGGATTATTAAAAAATAAAAGAATTATGGTTCATTTAAAACAGTTTATTTCAATTAGGCTAATATAAATCTACCCCGAACTCATATATTATGTTTCATTTATTACAGAAGTAAATATATACTAATATATTTTACCTGTGTAACATTTTAATATATGAATAACAATATTGAAAATAGATAAGTTGCCAGTAATTTTGCAATTATGTTTGCAACATACATAATAAGATGAACATAAAGCAGGATGTTTCGAAGGCAATCCATTATTGTGAAATAAATGTAAAAAAAAAAGTTTCATAAGGTAACATTTTAAAACATAATTGTATATAACGGCCCCTTAAGCCTCCGAAACATCCCTTGATTTTCGCAAAACCTCCTCTGTAGCCAAATTCTAATCCACGAAAGGTGCACACTTGCCAAATTTTCAGTCTGTAAGTGTGATAGTTTTAAAAAAGAAATAATTATATATAACGCTCCTTAGGCAAAACGCTCCTATTTTCGCAAAAGATTTTCTGAAACGAAATTCTAATCCATGTAAGGAGAATTCTTGCCAAATTTAAAGTCTGTAAGTCTAATAGTTTTAAAATGGAAATAATAATCTATAACGACCCTTAAGCCAGCGCAATTACCCTTGGGGATGGATTTTTGCAAGATTTGTTCTTAGTAGATATGTACTCCATGAAAGGAACATGCCTACCAAATTTCAAGTCTGTAGGTTTAATATTTACTGAGATATCGTGATGAGAATGAATGAGTGAGTCGCTTTTCTATACACACAGAAGAGCCAAAACATCCTCTCAATAACACGTAACACAAAACTCTGACCGCAAAACAGCTAAAACTCACCTTGGTATGGATACCACGAGTTCTTGATATACGTCTTGTACCTATTGAAGACTTGTTGTACCAATTGTGTAAGCAGTGGTCATGTAGAGATATTCCGACATGAAGATGTTTGATTTCTTAATTACCTTTCGATTAAAACCCAACTGTGCCCAATCAGATTAAGATCTGCCTCGTTAAGTGGTCAGCATATTAATTGGAATTTATCTTTATGCTCCTCGAACCCTTTTAACTCAACCCTAGCCTTCTGACATGGGGCGCTGTTCTTCTGGAAGATTCCATTTCTTTTTGGGAAAATAGGCGGCATGTGTAAGAGGGAAAATGATCAGTAATAATGGTAAGATTGACTTCCATGATTTCTTCTATCAGAACTAAGGGTCCCAGAGCCACTCACGAGAACGTTCTCCAAAGCATAATACCGGCATCTCTAGTTCTGAGTACATGGAGAGAGCAACAGTCCGACTGTGAACGATGGCTACCTATACTTAACCATCGGCATGATGAATGGGAAATCATGATTCATCCAACCTGTAAGATATCTTTCACTTATTTATTGTCAAGTTTGAATGTTTCTAGGTGTAGTTGGCAATGGTGTTTGGTCTATGTAGGCTCACAAGCAGAACGTCTACTCGAGACTGCCACTAAAATGTCTGTTGCGTAATACTTGTATTTGAGTCTACAGCGTAATGGGTTGTCAACTACCCCACTGTCTGGCGCCAATTATGCTTTACTTAGTGGGATGATTCTTCGACTTACTTTTCTTTTGTTTTGATGATGCGTGGATGTCCAACATCTAGGTGCATATTGCTCGTTTCATCTTCATTTCTCCACTTTGTATAAATACTAAAAATATCAGATCACTTACAACTGTCTAGTTATGCTGTTAGGGAGATACTCATACCGACTTTTTTGGACATTTCAACCTGTCCTCTTGCAAATTCGCTTAGACCAGACACCGTTCCCCTCACTCACAAATATAAGAATGATAGCTGACCTTCTCCAGCAGCAATTAAATATAATTTTCCATTAGCCACGTGTCTTGCACGTCATCCAGACCAGTTCTTTCAAAAATGTGGAGATATTCATAGTATTTTGACTTGACAGTGTGCACACATTTAGGAGAAAAATAACTCCCTCACTCACTCACCACGAGATCTTTGAAACTATTAGATAAACAAATTTCAACTTTTTCAGGTGTGTTTATTTTCTTAAGCAGGTATCCATTAAGAACGAATTTTGAGAAAAACAAGGGGAGGGGGGGTCCCAGACTTTTATCCAGAAATTCCCGTTTTTTGCACTAATAAATCTACAAACTTAACATTCAGTTAAAATGTTTGTTTTTCTTTTGCTGAGTAGAATTCCAATAGAAAAGGTCTTCTGGAAATCGAAGCCAAAAGAGGGTTACGAGAGCTTTGCAGATTTTATAAAACATCTAGTTTTTGAACTGCTAAACCTATGGCTTCAACATTTGGCAGGTGTTTCTTTCATTGATTAATAGATTAGTAATTTTTTTTTTTTTTTTTCGAAACTTGGCATGCAAAGAAGGGGTAGATAAAAAAATCCCATACTTTGAAATATTAAATCATTAGACCTAGCACTTGGCCGGTGGGTTTCTTTTTACTGAATAGATACCCCCATTAAAAATGGGCACCCAAGAGTCTTTCTGGGAGAAATTTCGGGAACTTTGTACATAAAAGGAAATATATTTAAATAAGGTTGTAAGAAAAAAAAATTCTATTCTTTCCAAAACAAAGAGCTGGGGATCATATTTTCATTTCTTTAGCTTGGTTCGAGAATAAATATTGTTAAAGTACCATAATGTTGAGAATTAATCTTTCAAAATTTTTTCGTAATACAGTTTTTTTTCATTAATAAAACTCTTAGTTATTTTTTATGTAATTTCAAGATTATACCAACAATTAAAAATATATTCGGTTTGTGTTTCCCTTGTAAAAGTCATTTCAACACTCTTTTTATTAATTGTTTATAGATCTCATGAAATATGCAATCCGTTTTTATCATTTCTGTCTATATATATATATATATAGGGTATATGTCTTAGTTAATGAGTGTTCAGAAATTCCTGTGAATCCCCCCTCCCATCTGACTATAAAATTTCGAACATTCTTCCCTCGTGAGTTTGTGACTCAAACAAGACCTTACAGTAGAAATAGATTAGATGGCATGCTACAGAAAAACAATATTGTATATTCATATTTCAATAGATCTTCCTTAAAAGTTCTTAGCACAGACATCAAATATTCAAATGAAAACTTAGCTAATTTTAAAGATTTGTGGATACTCTAAATGCTTGCTTCCTCAAAAGGACTGCCTTTCCCGCAATTCAGTTGATGACATTGTATCTATCGGTCATTGAAACTTATTCGAGCACGTTGCCAAGTAAATTTTAACTTAATGCCTATAAGTGATTGGATCTTAGTTGCAAGTAGTACAGGTTGATAAATCTACTGTAGATATCCTAAACTCTAATCGTTCAACTACTTAATTAACTAATAGCTATACACTTCCTCACACTTTTATATCTTAGACTTTTATATCACTTTTGTATCTACATACTACGTTCCCGAAACAAATATATGGCAGATAAACTCTAAGTAAAAATTCAAAGAATAGTACTCAATGTTAGTTTAAGAGGGAATCCTAACGGAATACCCTGCTACATGTATGCAAATAAGTAAACGTTGCGTGAAATCCCTTTGAAAAATGTCTTCCCATGGGTGTATTCTTACCGATATATTGGATTTTTAATGCTTCAGTGCTAACTCGTATACTTTCATTGATTCTAAATTATTGTTAATGGAAAATAATTTAATACAGAAGTAATTGTCCATGACCTGTCGATTGTTGAAATGTATGTGGATTTTTTTTAGATGTATTATTATAATGGAAAAAGAGAAAAGAAAATACATTTTCTACAGACGTTGTTATTTTTAAATACATAGAAACAGAACTCTGAAGAGTTAGAAACGTCCACGCAATACACACAATCTAATTGGCGATGAGTAGTTTACCGACTTCTGTCTTTAATACAGAACATACTAAAACAGTGCTTCTCAAACTTTCAATATTTGCGACCCTATATCCAATCATAATTTTCATTGCACCCCTCTCTATACAGACAGTGTATAGAAATCAATAGTACTATATTTTGATGTTAAAGCTTCTACACGACTTTAACTTCTCAGGTGTCACCGGCATACATAAATGTCTCGCTCATCCAAAGTGTTAATTGCCCCGAACGTATCTACTATACGTCTTTTCGGAGTACGATCATTTATGTGCACTGCTACCCATAAAACTATTCCGAAGGCTTTCGAATGCAATAAAAGGACTTTGACACAGTATTTTCTAAGGATTTACTTATTTCAGACAATTTGCTTATTTGTTCCTTTTCTTCCTATCCCACCCCCAATACATCAAACACACCCCCTTACACAGTAAACAGTGGCTTTGGGAAGTGAATCGCATAACTTTTAATCGGCGGTTAAGGGATTGATTTTAAACTGTATAAAAATTATCAATATAAGTGTTAATTTTTCTATATAATTTTATGTATGACAAACCCTTGGGATCACTGGTAATTATTAAATTTGTTTCTAACTTAGTATTGTTGAATTAGTTATAAAATATACTGCGCAATATATTGATACATTTATAAGCATATTGTATCAGTATAAATGTGTGTTTTATTATTTTATATATATGTCAGAATGTATTTTGTTTGTTTACTTTTAGTAAATTAATATATTTTTTTTTAAATTGTCTTCTGTTTTCGACTTTTCAATATGCTCGCACTCCCCTCGTAGAATTATCACGCCCACCTTGGGGATGCTTCCCACAGTTTTAGAAACGCTGTATTAAAACAAACATTATATTCTGAGAGAAAGAAAGCGCTGAATCAGTAGCATCTCTTAACAATCGCAATAGTTAAATCCAAACTCTTGTTCAACACTTGTCACATTACATTCTTAATTAATTATGTTAAGCGTATGCTATGTACCATAATTTAAGTCTATATAAGGGTTGTTTATAACCATATGATGGCTACACATTTTTTTTTTCGTGTCTTCATGTCTCCTCTGATGTCTTGTTTATGTTCGTAATAATTGCACATACATTATTATTCAATGACTTAGCTTTTCATTGTACAATTAATGTTTACTTTTTTGTGTTATATTAACAAAGTCACGTAATGTATTTATATAGATTATTTTAGATCTAAATATTATTTTCCAAAATGTGTGTTCCTTCCATATTCATTCTATGCTTCATTATGTAAAGCCATTGTAGCACAGCACTTGCCAAGTAATACACAATAATCAATTTATGATGAACCATTTCTATTTGATTACTGTTTTGAAATTAAGCATTGCGTCGAAAAATAATTATATTGAAGAATAACACACTCAATATTACGTCAAAAGAAATATATTTAAAAATAGTTGTGCATTATCACTACATAAATTAAGAATACTTAATTTATGTAGAGAAAATTTAATAATACATAAAAAAAAAAGACTATTTAGAAATATTATCTTAAAATTCACCTTGAATACAGCGCTACATGATAAAACACGATAATCGTATGATTTAAAATTTTTCTTTGTATTTAAAGTTAAGAAACAATTGTTTTGAAACATGAAGTGAAAAAAGTATTAGATTAAAATGACTTGTTAAAATACTCTGTCTATCCATTATTTCGTTGTCCATAATAAGGATATATGTATATGTATGTATTCCTTGCGAAATTCAATTTTATATATAAACTAGTTTACATTTTCTCGCTCAAGGATGCTTCAAATTAAATTAAAAATGTTTTCTTAATGTGTACACTTTATTTTGTTGATTTTTTTCAGTTTTGTCAGGAATTTCATAGTTCTCTTTACATGGCTAATATCACTATATTTACCAAATTTAAATAAAATCCAAAGAAAAGACTTTTAATATGTACCTTTCCATTAATGAAAAATAATCACTTCGTTTGTAAACATATTAGTAGTAATTTTATTTCCAGAAATATTATGTTGAGAAAAGAAATCTCATAGATATATTTTTACAGTTCATGGGTATTGGATAGCACAAATATTTTCACAGCATGTAAATTAATTAAAGAGAAAAAAAATCATGTATCCAGATTTCTCAACAAGCAGCATTCAAAGGTATATATCACAAAGTTTAAAAGAAAGAAAACTCATACTAAATTATGGTTTATTCTCCCTTTTTATGTAACTAACTCATCGAATCGTACTATGTCTTAATCAATGTAAACAGTGATTTTTAAATACTTGGTAGATTCAAGTTACGCATTGTAATCCTTATTTATCTCAATTATAATTCATAATTAAAAATAATTCTATCAAGCATATTTAATAGATAATCACCATTAATTCACTTAATCCTTTTCTTTTTGTTATTACACATTATGCTTTATTCATTAATTTAGTTGTTTCAAAGACCGTGATTAGCATTTTATTTGCACGTTTATCAAGAAAAGCTTATGTTTTTCAGTTTCATAATCCTCAAACACAAAAATGATGTTTTTTTTTTAACTGTAGAGACAAGTATTTGTTTAAAAAATATGTTTATATTTATTTGGTTATCTTAATATGATACTACTGAAACAAATGAATTTTTTTAAATAGATAGGGTGTTATACAAGAAATATATACCATCTAATTAAACAAAAGTATTATATTAAAAAATAAGATAATTAGAATATTTGAATAAAAAAAAATGTTAACATAATATTTCGTTTTAAATTACCAATTGTCCAAACATTTAATTTTTTCCCCCTTATTTTAATTTGTGTTTAATCAATTATTTCATTTTAACTAAAGAACGAAGTAATCGTGGGTATCAAAAACTTTGGCAGGTCCCTAATCAATAAAACATATACAAAATAATAGTTTTTCTTTAAACTATTAATTAAACATTTCGGTAACTGTTTATTATTAATAGTTACTTACATTTTTTTAACATCGAATTTCCTGACAGTAGTTCTTACTTCATATTTTATTGATTTAAAAAAGAAATTTGCAATAGTATAATACAGTGTTTCTCAAACTGTGGGGAGCGCCCCCTAGGGAGGCGTGATAACCATATAAGGGGGTCGCGAGTATATCGAAAAATCGAAAACAAAAAATTATTTTTAAAAAAAAAAATTTAATTTACTGAAAACAAGCTTAACAAAATGTATTTTGACATAATAAGAAAATAAAATACACATTTACATTGATATAATACACTTAAAAATGTATCAGTATTACACATTGTGTTTTATAATTAATTTAACATTACTAAATTAAGAACAAGTTTAATAATTACCAGCGGCCCTATAAGTGCATGCTATAAAATTATATATGAAATTTAATACTTACCTTGATAATTTGTACGATTTATAATTAAAGCCATATTGCAGCTTTAGAATCAAAATACATTATTTTTGTTTTCAATACATTATTGTATAAGTGGGGCGCGATGAAAATTATGACTGAAAATTGGGTTGCGAATACTGAAAGTTTGAGAATCACTGGTATAATACATATTAAAGGATAATCATTAGTTTTTAATTAATTTAATTTTTTTTACTGCAAGTTAAATAACGTTCTTATACATAAATATATGAGTGTATGTAATATTCATGTGTGTAATTTATATACCGTAAAATCCGGCGTATAACGCGCACCTATACTTTCAAGCTAAATTTTTTATAATTTTTGGTATATTCGCCGTATAACGCGCACCCCCTTTTTAACGAAGAAATCTGAAATATTAATATACATTGTTCTTATGTTTTGAAGTAATTTATTCAAGGTATTACTCCAGACTTTTGAAAAAATAGTATACTTCTAGAATTACAACTGTTCTTGTTCAGAAGGAAAGTTGTTTCTTTTAAATAAACAGTGTATCGATACATCTAAAAGTAAATTTTTTTTTTATGTCCATCCTTTTTGTTATATTTAAAGCTATCATTTTTATACCCGGCGTATAACGCGCACCCTTAATTTTCAATCTTATTTTTTATGTTCAAAGTGCGCGTTATACGCCGGATTTTATGGTAAATATTTTATAGATTGAATTTTAAATTAAAAATAATATTTGTCTAAAAATGTGGTTAAATATTTTTGGTTTGAATATATCTCTTTCCGTAACCATAGATACAGTGAACCACGCAGCATTCTTGAATTTTTATAATTGACTAATAAATGTCTTGGCTAATTTTCAATCAACTTCAAACAGAAAAAAAAAGACTTTTCAAATTTATTTTTATTTGTAACCGTTTAGTGCCCAAAATGATTAACTACCTCATTATTACTTTAGAGGCGCCTAAGACACTATTAAAGTTGTGGGAATAAAAACTTCTAATGATGTCCGACCATGCACGTTAATTTTTAAATTACTTTCCCTTCCAGACAAATTGTCCAATGATCTTGTAACGTTTGGTATTTTTCTCTTTTGTTTCTGATTCCTAGAAGACGGAGCCCCGGGATCACTTCTGAAATTTTCTAATTAATTAAATTGAGCGTAGGTCCTTCATCATTCTCTTCACGCTCTGGAAACTTTCAGAGCGAAATAATTTTTCGAGCCCCCATCATAAATTGGAAAACTGTACTATCTCGCCTTTAGATTCTGCAGCATTCCCCTGGCGCCGAATTGATTACGTGCTTTCGAAGTTATATATTCCTTTGAATAAAAGAATGTCGTTTCTAGATTGATCTGGATCAAATTCTAAGAATACTTAATTAGCAAAAAAAAATTAAAATTAGTACGAATTAAAAAGTTGAAACCAATTTTAATGGAAAATGGCCCTTTGAAAATTGTAAATGAAGCACACAGAATTAGAAATTTCATTACTTAATTTAGCTTGCTTTTATAAAAAAGATAGCGGTAATTAAAAGTGGCAATGATCATTAAAGTTATTTTGGCTTTATTTAAAATAATTATATACAGTAGAATTGGAGGAAATAATACCTTGCAAAGAGGATATATTAAAAAAATCCGGCTCTCAAATATCATAAAAAACATATTTTAGATCATTAGGTGCCTTTCATATTTGTATTTTTCCAAGGTATTTATTTTTGCAGAAGGTAAAAGTTCTCCTAATTATTCGATAAGAAAAAAAATTGTTTAATGATTTTTGAATCATTAAGAACTAAAATTAATGACGAGGCTATTTTAAAACTGTCTTGTTAAGTAAATATATATTTGTAAATACACTAAATATAATTAAGTGGGTGCAAAGATGTGAAGAAGGCACACACTCATTTCATGTTTCTTTTATTATTTATATAACTTTCTTCAAGATTTGAAAGAAGGGAGTCTGTAATTTATACTATATATTTTTATATTTATAAGAATATATATTTTACAGTCTGTAGTATTATTTTAATTTTGTCACTAAAAATGTTAAAAATGTTATTACCAAATTGAATTTGATGTTTATTATTAACACACACATTAGCCTATAAGTATCCAAAATTGTCATTAACATTCTCTTAAAACCCTCCAGAAAACGTTCTTAACACGGATTCAATATCTATATCAATTGTTAAAAGAAACGGAATTTAAAACACTTTAATTAGGAGTTAATGATTAATTTGACTCGTATGAGAAAAAAAGAGAGAAATAAATCCCACCTATATTTCTTTTACCGCATGTAATACGTTGATTTAAAGGAAAATTAAACCTTTTTTTATTCTTACATAGTTAAAATAACTCCTTAAAAGTATCTATTCCCCCCTAAAATTTTTTGACCATTCCAGTTAAACTTTTTTTCACCAGAGACTGCAGCCCAGTTGATACGTTTAGTATATAGTTTCAGCTAAAGAAAATATAGCAAATGAAGTGAAAATGATCCATACAATTTCCACCTGCTTCATCTGGGGTATTAAATGGAAAGAACAATGTGGGAAACTGTCTAAGTATCCGGAAGCGTGAAAGTTTGCTATTGATTACAGCACTTTAAACGATATCACTAAATGACACAGCTACTGTTAATTAATGATTTATTATGAGTATCCAGAGAAGCAAAATATTATCAATGTTAGATCTCCACTGAGGAAATTTCCGGCTATCTGAAAGTGAAGCAGATATCTGCTGAAAAGCATCTAAAAATGGGACATCCTTTTACCCCTACACTCATTTCATTGTCAAACAGTGCTCTGAATTTCCAACAAGCAACCATAAAAACACTAAATATCTTAATAGGAAAATATGTCTGTGAATTGAAGGATTATGTTATCATCACCTTGCAGTCATTGAAAGAACCTCTTCAATTATTCTATACAGATTTTGAATCATTCTAAACCCCAAGATTAATGTTAAATAATGAATATAATTGTTTGCATGCACAGGAATGAAATATCAAAGTCTAATTATTTATGTGTATGTATTTGTGTAATTATATACATATACTAGCTGGATGGCCCGGCGTTGCACGGGCTTTTTCAAGTGTACAAATTTATGCCTTGGAAGATCCCCTTCCCCTCTCAGTGTCAGAACTTCCTGGTGTGTGTGTGATTTCTATATTAAAGTTATTAAAATACTGTTTTTCGAAGTTCCTTCCACGTCTTTGGTGGGTCTGTTTTCTCGCCGCTTATCCCGGTGTTGCACGGGCTTTTTCCTTGGGTACATCTTTATCTCCATGAAAGTTTTCCCTTTCTCTCTGGATGGATTAAAATTTTCCCTTTCACTCACTTCTGTGTATGTAAGTCTGAGCGATGTGAGAGAGTTCTATATTTATGTTATTTAAATCCCCTTTTCATAAATTTCTTCCACTTCTTTTCTTTGTCAGACAGATTTCTTATCCCTCTGTTCAGCCCAGCTTTGTAAGGGTTTTTTTAAAGTATAAACCTCTTTTTTCCCCCGAAGTATAAGACCTTTTTTCTTTCAAATTTCTATTTTCGATTAAAAATTTACAAATCTAATCCAGTTTTGTTCTCAAGAAAACATAATATGTACGAATTATTATTAAATAAATAATCTAGTAATAAATAATAAAATGCAACACATTAATTTATATCAATTTTCGTTAAATAATGAATCAGAAAATGGCTACCGTTAGCTATGAAATGACTGCTTTTATCTGGATGGTTAATTTTTCGATTAAATATATGTAACTATGAAAAAAGTACTATGGGGGGAAAGCCTAAAAATTTTTTACATTCCTTGAATAGAAAATGATTTAAAAGGAAATAGTACTATTTAAAAAAAACCTGGCAGCATTTTCCCATATTTTAAGGTTTTTACGTAAATTATTTCTTTAAAAGAAAACAATCAGTTGCTATGTATTACAAAAACTAAGATAATATTAATTATTTTATTCATGAAACAATGAATATTTTCTTTAAATTCAACATAATAATTTGAATTTGGTAAATTATTTGAAAAAATTCATTATTTACACTCATTATAAAAGAAAAAAATTCAAAAAGAAAACACTTAGATGACAGAAAAATCTTTTATCTGCTTAAGTACTCTCTGTACGTTGTTTTTCCGCACGTGCGCTGTAAGCACTCAAACTCGTGAGTTCTGATGTAGCTTTCCTATGATTAACCATTACTGGCATTTGGCAATTTTTCCAATTCTTTTCTTTGTATTTTTATGGCTCCCCAAGACGGAAAAAATACATCTTCTTTAAAAGCATTTTATGTATAAAAAAAGCAGTTTTTTTAATTACAAAATTCCAAAATTGTTTTGAAGTTTTACAATATTTTGTTTTAAATTAGCTTAGCAGCATTGGGAAAGGTTTAAAAATATTTAAATGTTTGAAAAATATTTTTATCTTTTTTAGGAATTTAAATTAGAAAAAATCCATGATAATTTTGTAAAAAATGTAAAACATTGTAGAAATTGAGTAATGTAATAATATATTTCAAGTTAATCACATGTTTAAAAAATTTATTTTTTTAACAAATTTAATTGATACATTCAACAGAGCAACGTCATGAAATTCCAGTTTGGCTGAAAACCGATTTTTGACGCCAACTTCAGTCATTGTTGTAACAATAACAGTGTTACATAAATGCAGAACAAAAACTGCAAGTGTTTTAGTAAACGCAGATGCCATACCATTACATAGCATGTCAAACATTAAAATGCGTTTTTTTTTTCTTTTCGAAAAGCTGAAACGGGGACAGTGATTGCTCAAAAAATGTTTAAATAATTTTTGCTGGATTTTTTGTGTATGTTCTGTATAACAAAAGAAGTGTTTTAGCATTCAGATTTATCAATTACTGTTATATCACAAAATTTATGGCTCTTTATATGAATATAATCACTGGTTGTTTTTTTAAGCAATGTCATATAGTAACTAAGATAAAGTGCTCCAGGTTTGGTAAAAATTAAAATGTCTCTTTTCCTGAAGGTCATTTCAAAAAGTAATAGCTAAGTAATACATCAAAATTGAAAAATTGGGAATTTTCCCATTTACTATCTGTAATGAGCAGGCCCTGTTTATGTAATTTTTTGTCAATGTTTACACACTTTTTCTGTTTTAGTAGTAATAATTTATTTTTCTCTTCATAATAATAGCCTTTTTTTCTTAAAATGCACTGAATAAATCTAAAAACCATAAAAAATCCCCAAATCTCTATTTTTTTTTTTAAAAAAAAAAGAGTTGTTGAAAGTATTCTGATACCTTAAATCTACCTTGGCCCAAAGCTTTTCTGATAGTTCAGAGATGGGAGAGGAGCCAACTCATGTGTCGTCTTCGTCACTTAACTGAAGTTTAAAAATGTGGGGTGCGTTGCCATTAATCCTCGTATTGACATTAACAAAACTCCGCACACGTTAACTTAACCATTTTTTTAAAGCTATCCACGTCTTATAGATATGGAGTGTAAAAACTACAAATAATGTATAAAAAATATTTCCTTTCTATGGTTTTTACTTTGGAAAAGAATTCTGAAAGAAGCGAAAATAATAATAATAATGTTTTCATTTGGTAAAATGTAAATAAATAATATCATTAAAACATTTTAACAATACTTTGAATATGTATAAATATATGTTAGTATAATAATTGATCTTTCTTGTCATCCACTTCTAAAAATGTATTACAAATTCCCAAGTTTTAAATAATTTTCAAAGATGTAATACATTCCGTCGAACACCACGTATTTTTATATAAACATAGTATAAATCTCACATTTTTCGTATGTTTCATATGATATGAATATCTGAATGTACTTTAATATTACTGAGATATATGCTAATGATATGATAAATGCTTTATATTCCTTTTTTAAATGTCATTGAGATTTTTAATTGTTGTGTTTTTAAGGTATCCGACTACGTTCGGAACCGTGATTTTGCAAAAGCGTGTAAATGGATAATATTTATGATATTTAGTGACACTTAGATTAGAAAATGTATATAAAATTGTTTTAAAAATAGTATTACAATAAAAAACTATTTAAGTACAATATTTTGACAAAAAATGAACAGAGAATGACCCATTTTCCAAATATTCTCCTTTTGTGAAAAATGCTTCTATTATAATAATATTTTGCCTGTATTTAGATCAGACCTCTGTACAGAGACTCAACTACAATTTTTGAAACGCATAACTTGGAAGTCGGTTTATCCATGTTTTACAAAAACAGAAGGAAGAAATTTTAAGAAAATACGCCGATAATTATTTCAAATGGTTGTAACTCTGAAAATAATGTGAATTTTTCAAAACTCATAGTTGAGTCTCTGTACAGAGGTCTGAGCTATAGACAGGCAAAATAGTATTATAATTGAAGCATTTTTCACAAAAGGAGAGCATTTTCAAGAAAGGTTACTCTAAGTTATTTTTTGGCCGAAATTTTGTATTTAAATAGTTTTTTTTTTTGTTATGATGTCCTTTAAACAATTTTATACATCTATTCTTATCTATCAGACGCTAAATATCATGAACATTATCCATTTATGCTTTTTTTAAATTCACGGTTCCGAACGTAGTTGGATACCTTAAGGAAATAATTGATTAATCATGTATTTCACAGAGAGTGATTTCTTTTCCGCATATTAAGTTGAATAACATAAAATAAGTAGTTTCTACTATTATCAAATTATTTATAAATTCTTATTTCCTTTGATATACGTAGATAAGTTTTCTTATTAAATAGAATTTACTGGTTTTTTAAATCATTCTTACTACTGATTAATTATTAATTCTTTGCTCATCATAAGATAAGTTGTTTTTATCTTAAATATTCTTTCTGGTATACATTTTTCAGTTATTGTTTATCCCTGATATCAAGTTTTCCGTGTACACATGTTCTTTGGATTTCCCAAAAAAGAAAACAAAACGTTACGCTTATGAAAACATTAAAATATATGAAAGAATCCCATCATCTTTGAAAACTCATTCCTTAAAAAGTTAGATGCATTGAAACAAAATCTTGAACAGAAATAACAAATAAGAAATCATTAAAATTAATTATTTATTTTATACAAATCTGTATAACCAATAATTTTAAAGTAATATCAATCATTGTCTACAACAAAATATATCTGATTCTATTAAAAATAATGTATCAAAATTCATCTGAATTACGTTAGCGCAGAAAGAATTCAAATTTTTAGATTTAATATCTTGGCAACGTTCTTGCTGTAAGAGATAAGACAGTGCCCTGTAACATGAAACATCCTTGAGCTTTGATGGAGAAAGTTCTGAAATTGTTCCACACTTTATCGATTGGTTAATGCAAAGTAATCAGGTTATTAATTATCGATAATTGACATGAGCTATAATTTTCCTGAGGCTGTTGCACGAAAAAAAGTTCAAAAGCCATTAGCGAGCACCATGCTTTGTCTCTAAAACACATTTCTTTTTCAACATAACTGATTGCCATCAAAAATACTTTTAAGTACGGTATTTCGCCATACTAAGTAATTCAATTTGATGGCTATCTGATTTTCTTACAAAATGATGCAATTAATCTTAAAAATTATTGGTGCAGTGATAAAATTAAAGGTGAAATCTAACTAAAAGTAATTCAATAATGGATATTAAAACGCCATTAGCGAAAGTTTCGATTTTGGACATCAAGAGGAAATTTAATGATAATATATATCTATTAAACAAAAATGTTTTACTTAAATTTTATACTAAAATAAGAGTAGACAATATATTTTATACTGATTTTAGTAAAAGCTACTTTGTTTTACTTTTTACACTTATATGCAAAGAATGTTGTAAGTCACAAACATATTTTTCTAGTTGATGTTATAAGCCATTTTTATTAATATTAATTCATATTTTGTAATAATATAATTAAATTCATGTT
>BMAV01010752.1:76823-137029 GCA_019973955.1 Trichonephila inaurata madagascariensis | reverse complement strand
TTTTTTTACACATTTTTAACTTCTTTTTGCTTTACTCAGTAACCTTACAGTCGTAACAGACACCGATTGAAGCAAATATATCATTGCATTGAGATCTACAACTCTTTTAGCTGACGTTGGCAGAGAATCCTTTTGCTTGATTAATTTATAACATAATTCGATTTTCCAATGTTTATTTCAATGTATAAATTCATTTACTTTTATTTTTCTTTAATATATTTAAGAATGGTTAGTAATTTTTTTTAAACGCATAAAAGTTGAAGATGTGCTACATTGAAATTAATCTCCAAATTTTCATAAGGTGAAAACACTTTGATACTTATATAAAATACAGTGTTTCCGTAGAACTTTTAAATCATTTTTTTTATAAAATTATTATTTTTTTTTAATCATTACGATATTTAAGAAATAATACAAATTATGCATACCACCAAAATTTCAATAATCATACATATAATGTGCATGCATGCATAAAATCTATTCATATAATGCTTAATTCAAATTTTGTTTGAATATAGATATAATAAACATCTACGCATTTATTTAATAAGCATTTATGTGTGTGCGTTCTATTTTACAAATAGAGAAGACAAAAGAAGGAACTTCCCGAATGGTTTGAAAATCAATAGATTTGTTCAGATCGGACAATTCAAAAACATGGTTATGGACCTGTAGTCTTCCTATTTTTCACCAGAGATCTGGGCACTTTTTTTTTAATTTTGTGTGCGTTTAGAAAATGTAACGTTTCACAAAATCCAAAGTAGTATATGTCATTTTAAAGAAAATATAATGCCGCATTCAATAACACAAAAAATTCAAATATTTGCAATTCAATAAAACTTATGTGTGTGGGTGGATACTTTAATTTAAAAAACAATCACTGTTATACAATAGTTCGTAATGTCTAACTTTCTAAGCCAATCATTGCTCTTGTTCTGAGAATTAATCAATTGTTAGTTACTGCCAGCAGGTGCTTACATGATGTTTTAGTTGGAACAAATCATTGTTGTGCTTTATTCTGTAGAAGGAACACTATTTATTATGCAAACAAATTACAAGTTGGTATATTTGTATTTTTTTTTTAATATTTATGCAAAAAAAAGGACATGAAATAAAAGAGGAAAAATTTGACAATTAGAAAGAGATGTATGATTATTGTGTTGGTAGAAAGTGATATTTTCTATGCAGAAATTGCAGGACAGATAGATAGATCAGTGATAACATCTGGAGACCAAAACTTCTGTTTCAGGAAAGTAGGGAATGAACGGAAAGGGTGCACCGCATCCGCTGATGACAGAATAATAAAAAGACCGTCTTCAAGATATAAGAATGTCATCAACAACTATCAGAAATTATATGATGCTGGTATTTAAGAACTATCAGGAGCAGAGATTAACAAAGAGAACTAAGGTAGAATTTTACGAACAAAGCCGTATATCAATTAACAGCAGATCAAATAGTTTGCAGTGAGCAAAAGAGCACAATAATGAAACAGACCATCAGTGGTTACAAGTTATATGGAGTGGTGAGACTAAGATATTGTTATTCGGTAAAGTTGGAAAAAAATGTGTAAGACGTAGAATAGGAGAATTACATCTTGACTGTCTTCAGGCAGCATTGTTCCGGTATTAATGCTAAGTGATTCTGAGATTTGTCCCTTATATTTCTTTTACTTAATTTACACATCTTTTCTCAAGTATTAACATACACTCAAACTGCTTGTAAAGACCATTTGTATTGCACATGTATATACTAATTAGGTAAACGGAATCTCATTCGTATGAAAGTTATGTCTCAGCTTTAATACCATTTGTCTTACCTAAAGTTTCGTTTAACTGAACTTAATCTGTATTCAGTCATTTTTATCCAAAAAATAATCATCTGGATATTCTATCATAAAGTATGCGCATACGTATTTCGTTTCAATAACTTATTCCTAATAAGACACCTTTTTAAAGCAAAAATATATATCGTTTACACAATACTTTTATTTGTCAAATAATGTATGTTTTATGTTAGGTTAAATGTACCATATGTTCCCGAGAATTTTTTTTATACACTTTGATTAAAACACATATTAAATCATCAGAAAAAAATAAATTACTCTGAAATAGCATTAATGAAACCCCTTTGTGAATTAATAATACTACTAACAAAAATAGAGTATGATACATAATATTCATGAGTTCTATATATATATATATATATATCATCTTTTGAATATATTACTTAATCTTTTTTCTAAAGCTTTGAGAATTATCACATGAAATTTACCATAAAACTATTTCCTCTAAGCTCAGTAAAGTTTTTGGAAAACTAAGATTGATTACTGTAAATAAAAAAAGTCTACACTGTCATCATAAAAGAATTATTAAGGCTTCAATTCCAAGCATTATTCTTTTTTAAAATGTACGTTAAAGCATTAGGACATGGCACTTTAAAAAAAACTTTATCGTCATTTTATATTCTATCTTCCTTTTTCAACTCAAGCATCCCATTATTTAATAATATTTTAATGTAGAGGAATGGAAAATGAAATTACTTTCGAATAGCTTTTTCTGAAAGTTTTTAGTTCATACGACTTTTCAAGATGGAATTTTATTTTAGAAGAACCAGTAGAAAAATGTTAAGAACCACACCAAAATTTTTCAAATATTTATTCGTCAAGATTTTTTTTTCAAAAAAAAAAAAAAGAAAAGAAGCTTCTATAGAAACAAAATTAAACTATGAACTCAATATTAATCAAAACGAAATAAAATGACAATCTTAAAAAGATAGCATAGATGTACTATACTTAATCACTTGCTTATACAGTTTTCAATTATAAATTTTTCGATTAATATTATTAATTATCTGCAAACAAAGGGTTATTTTTCAAATAAATTTTTCGTTCAAAAACATAAATAATTTTTCTATCTATATTTGTAGGCAACTGATTTAGAATTTTTTTTTCTGCATATTTAATTTTTTCAGGACTAATATCATACCTTATTTAAGAAAAAAAAGCAACACATTCATACTCATACATACAGATGCATTATTATGTATTTATCTATTAACAGCCGATTGTATTTTTTTGTAAATGCAGCTCTTTGCAAAAAGTGAGGCACGCCCCTTAGGGGCTCGTAATAACCCCAAGTGGGGCTCGATAGCATATCGGAAATTTGAAAATAAAAGATTTAAAATAATTATTAATTTACTGAAAGGAAGCAAAACAAAATACATTCTGATATAAAAAAAAATAAAATACATATATATTCCCACTTATAAGATACTTATACTTATATAAGATACTTATAAATATATCACTACGGAAAATGTCTATGGTAATTAATTTATCTATACTAAATTAAAAGCAAGCTTAGTAATTACAAGTGAATTCCATGGGCTTGCTGTATACAAAATTATATACAAAATATAGTACTTAACTTGATAATTTATGCAGTTTATAATTAATAATTTGAAGCACATTATTATTGCGTTCAATACATAGTTGTTGTATGAGGGTGTGCGTGAGGAAAATTGTGAATTTGAGAAGCACTGTGTGAACAAAATGTTTAAAAACTCCACAGCCAAAAATTTTATTACATAGAGGATGGAAATTGTAAGCTTTATTTATAAGAATTATATAACAAATCTTCCCAATTCAGTTAACAACAGCCTTGGCGTCAGATATTTTCAATCGAGAAAGTAATGCCACAGTTTCTTGAGCTTTTTCTTATTCGCTGGAAGACAAATTTGAATACATATAGAGAGAGAACCACACCCTTCATAAAGTTGCATAGTATATTTACTTCTGATAGTCATAGACAAAGCAAATGTTATACGTATATCAAGTCATATAATATTTTTTTTCCATAAAAATGCAAAGTATAGCCTAATTAGCTATCATTTATTACAAATATATATAAATATATATATATATATATATATATATATATATCAATTTGATATATTTATAGGATGAAAATTCCTTTTAATATAATTTAATATATCAAGTACAAAAACTCCTAACATAATGTGTAACAATTTTGAAATTTTTTCAGTAAAAGAATAATTTAATTAAAGCTTTTTTACCTAGAGAAAAGTACAACTCTCAGTGAATTATTGTTATACAAGTTATTAAATTTGTGACTTCCTGCTTATGTAAAATTTAACCTTTTTATAACCTAATCTTTTTCAACAGAAATCTGTAATAATTAAAACTATTTGTTTAAGAAATAAAATACAACCACTTATTGTGTACTAATAGTGGTAGAATATAAATTAAAAAAATATATTTATATAGTGCTTTTACCACAATATAACTTAACATTAAAATTCAATTCATTTTGAGATTCATGAGTATTATATAAATATCAATCCCTTTTATTCTTCCTTATTTACAATTTATTATATGATGTTTTTTATATATTATTTATTATATATTGTAAATTTATTATTATTTATTATATCATATATCACTATGTAATATTTATTTATATTACATCATCTCTGATACTGAAAAAAATCTGATTTACTCCTTTATCTACCGCAGTATGATTTTTTGCAGTTTTATTCATGCAATACTTTTTAAAGAATAACTACATTGAAAATTAAGGGATATACATAAACAAAATACTCAACTTTGGAAATTTAATTAGTTAGAGCTAATTAATTAATTAAAGATATTTAACTGTAAAACTGATTATACACACTGTTCACTTAAAAAAAAAATTCAAATCATTTTCTAAAGTCTTCATTAACATACAAAAAAAAAAGACAGTTACCTTTTGACATTAACTACTTTTTCGAAACAAAAATGACTATCTTCGCAATCCGCTGAAAACGCAGTTTCTGCTATAAAGCTATTCGTCTTCCCTGCTAAAATACTCATCATAGAAACTATGCTGCCATATATCTTGGAAGAATGGATTTAAAAGTATATTCCTTCTAAGTATCGACAGAGTATTCGAAAAAATGGTTATTTTATGTAATTTTGAATTGAGTGGTACTTAAAAGTACCATTGGTAGATAAAAAATTTAACTCTACTTTAAAATAAACATGTTACAATGATATTTGAATTCATTTTTTAAAATTAATTTCAAATCATAATTAGATCAAAGTGATAGGATTTCCATATATTTTGATAAACGTAAAATTCAATGCATTAGAAATATTGATAAATTTTGCAATTTTTAATACCTTCCTAATTACTTATGCTTATGTCAAAAGACAAAATAGTCATCAAATAGCACAAAGTAAATACATTTTGCTATTTTTAATTCTGCGTTACTTTAAATATTCCCCAAAAAATTTAAAACATAAAGATGAAATTTTAAAATATATATATAATCTTTATACCGTATTTCTATTAAAAGATTTATCTATGAATAAATATTTGCAATTTAATCCAATTTTTTTTTTGCTTAATAAAGATGTAATTTCAGCAAATGAATATAATTCTTAGAATGTATACTATATAAAATATTAAATATAGATAATTATGAAATCTAGTGTCTTTTGCATATTTTTTTAAATTTTTAAAGCACTATGGTTAAAGTGATACATTTTTTCCGAAATAGTGCATTTCATGCACAAGGTTTCACTCTTTCTCTTATACCAAAAGTTTTAGCTTACATAAATTCTAAGTAATAGGCTGAAATTTTAATGTTAAATGGAGAATATCCCTTCAGTGATAATAAAAACTCACCGTTCATCTTCAGAATTTTGCATTCTAAAAGCACTCTAATGTAGCAAGCAAACTGTTTCCATTAACTTTATGAAGCGTCTCAAGCTAAAAAGAGGAACATTTGTATTCTGCTCACTGAAATGAAGTACTTTCTTTTACCTTTTAATTTAAAACGTGACTTCCCATCGGTGTTATTTTACTCTTAGCATAGCATAAAACTTAAACTGCGTCGAATATTCCTTATATGAAGACCCTGAATAATCCTTCTTTTTCACCAAAACAAATTGAAAGCCGCTTTTGTTCAGTTTGTTGACTTTTCAAATTTAGAAGATGATATTACGCTGTCAATGAACTATCTCAAATTTACATTTAGTTACTCAAGATAAAAAAAAACAAAGCCAGAATATATACATATTTTTGTTTAATTATCCGGAACTTCTTAAGCACTTTTTACTTCTCAGATAAACTTTTTTTTACAACTAAGCCAAAGAAGAAACTTTTTTTAAGAGTTTTTCTTGAAATGGTCTTAATATTGCTTAAGAATTATTTAAAAATATAGTAATAAAGTTAATGAGAATATTTAAATTTTAATCACCCATACACTCTCCTTAAGGTATCCGACGACGTTCGGAACCGTGATTTTGCAAAAGCGCGTAAATGGATAATATTTATGATATTTAGTGTCACTTAGATTAGAATACATGTATACAATTGTTTTAAGGACATTAAGACAAAAAAATATTTAAATACAATATTTTGGCAAAAAATTAACTTAGAATAACTTTTTTTCCAAATGTTCTCCATTTGTAAAAAAATGCTTCTATTGTATTAATATTTTGCCTGTATTCAGCTCAGACCTTTCTACATAGGCTCAACTAGAATTTTTAAAATGCATTACTCGGAAGTCGGTTTATCCATGTTTTACGAAAACTGGAGAAATTTTTAAAAAAATACACCGATAATTATTTCAAATAGTTGTAACTCTGAAAATAATGTGAATTTTTCAAAAATCATAGTTGAGCCTCTGTACAGAGGTCTGAGCTATATACAGGCAAAATATTAATACAATAGAAGCATTTTTTACAAAAGGATAACATTTGGAAAAAAGGTTATTCTAAGTTAGTATTTTGCCAAAATATTGTATTTAAATAATTTTTTGTCATAATGTCCTTAAAACAATTGTATACATCCATTCTAATCTAAGTGACACTAAATATCATGGAAATTATCCATTTATGCGATTTTTTAAAATCATGGTTCCGAACGTAGTCGGATATCTTAATATGAATTTTTCTACAGAACAGAAGTTTACTTTTAAGTCTCATTCTCAATATAGTACTTAATAAACATATCCTGAGGTGAACTCACGCATTATCATTCATCAGAATAAATTCATTACCAATAGTACTGAAACATAGACGACTGTAATGAATACGGGGAATCGTCCCACAACATTTCACTTCAGTTATACGTAGTACAATCTCAAAATTCGGAGACTGTGGCCGTTCCTGAAGACGAAAGTAAGTACCTAAGCTTAAACCACATAAAATGGATTCTCTCAACCCTCTCCTACGTGGACAGGTTGGTCTAGTTCATGTCATGTGACCCAAACGCACTAGCAGCTGTTATCTTCCGAAGCTAGTTAGCTTTCTTCTTCGATATAAGAAAGATGGCTTTTCTTGAACAGCGTCGAACATTAAATTGTGTAAACGTATAGGTAAACACCCTATGGAGATTTCGGAAACGCGAAGTAAGGTGTATGGTGAATCTACCATTGCGAGATTCAAGGCTTACAAAAGGCATCGGCGTTTTAAAGAGGGCCAAGCCAACTCCACTTAACGCGGGAAATGTTGCATTGGTGTCCGAAAAGTTCGTCGTGAAACACTTGCACAAATAGCTGAAGATACACACTTCTCGAAGGTGTTGTATGAGGAAATTCATTCGTCGTAAGCGACTTCAGTTCTGTTAAGAGTGACGACTGGTATCTTCTGCATGACAAAGCACCTGCACATCGATCACTATTGGTAAAATAGTTCTTGGCCAAAACTTCCACTGAGGTGCTTCATATCCTGCCTATTCACCACACTTAACCTCGCGTAACATTTACCTGTTCCCATCAATGAAATAACATCTACACGGACGATATTTTGTGTCATTAGATGCATTGAAAAGAGCATCACAGGAGGCTTTACGAGAGGTTGCAAAAAATGGCTTCCAGCTTTGCTTCTAGAAGTTATACGTACGTTAGCAGAAGTGTATCGTCGCCGAAGGTGCTACATAGAAAGTGTCTTTGAATCGGTGCTGTGAAATAAATTATTCAGGGTTGGGTTTTAAATACCTTGTTCCCGAACTTTTGAGTCATACTGTGTTGATCCTCCATCACAGGTACTGAGAGATATTTCTGCCTAAATCATGATACAAACACTACTGTAACTGAGTATCGTAACACTGTTGGGTTGGATGTACGTGGTACGTTGTTCCCACCAACTCTTCCTACGCCCTGGATCTCTCTTCAGTGTCATCCTGAATTTATTTTTCAAGAGTGCAGAAGCATATTGTTGTATGTCCGAAGAAATGTGTCCCCTTGTCAAGTATGAAAAGACAAATGTCTGTCGATGGTTCAAGGTAACTCATACAACTAGTCGTCCAGTATAACGATTTGCATTAAGTAATTTTCGCACTCAAGTGAAGAAGTCTCTTTTTTCTTATATGGTAAAATAATCTGTAATGAGCTGAAGTACAACAGTCCTTGTCTTCCTTCGCCTCATATGTTCTAGGAAATATCTTCCCGCAGGTATTGTAACTCGTGGCTCAACAGAAATTTTAGCTCTAAATGGATGCATCAGTCAGTGGACCACAATGAGGTACAGATTGAAGGTTTTAGTAGCGACAACTGCATGTAAATCATCCAAATGCTTGTCACCTTAACAAAACAGATAAATGATTTATCCGAGAGATTGTTAGAAATTCTTGGACACTAAAAACTGAATTCCCAATAACTTTTGAATATTAAATCTACGTACAAATTTAGATCACATTATCTAGGTACGAAATTTTATTTTTTAAATTTTGTTGAAGTTTAAAGTCTGATTTTGCAAATTTTCTGTCAAGCCTGTATAAATCCCCATTTCTTTGAAATAAAAGGCCCTGATATCATTTATTGCATAAATATTCGTAAAGTTTGTTCTTTCATTCATAGAAATTATGTATTTTAAAGTTTTGCCACATTTTTAATAATGAACTTTGAAATAATGATGTATGTCAGTAAGAGAATAAATATTTCAAGCCAAAACTAAATTTTCATTCAGACTACTTTTACCTTCTTCAAACAAGCAAATACATTGACCAGCTATTTTTCCACATGGTACAAATTATGTTTAATAGGTAACTTAATAATGTAGTTTTATGTTTGTGACAAGTAGGCTATTTGAATTTCACAACTACAATTTCACTACAATTTATATATATATATATATATATATATATATATATTCCGCCTAGTTTAAAAAATTCTACCCAAAGCAGCTAGAACTGGTTCAAAGGACTTTCGAGTGTCGTACTTAATACTTTAATGATCAAGTAATCGTTTTTCTAGAGAATACCTAATTAAATCGTAGAATTCAATAATTGTATATACTTTAACTCATTTATCTAGATTTTTCGTGAAATATCTGGTTACTCTATGAAATAACGGATTTCACACTTTAACGGTAACATATATAATATATTCCATTAGGGTAAAAATATATTTTTTGCAAGTCTTAGAAACATTATAAATTACATTAGATTACAGATTCCTATTTTCCCTTAAAAAAATTAAAAATCATATTAAAACTAAAAAATATTGTTTAGAACAGAAATAATTAATTAATTTAATTTATAATTATATAACTATATATAAATTCCAAATTATATAGATTTAATTGTTCCTTATAGATAATAAGGACACTTTTATTTTTAAATCTTATAATATTATATAAATATTTACAGTTCCATCGTTTAACTTTTTAAATAGCATTAAATATGCACATTATTACTAAGTAAATACAAATACATAGATATTTCTTTTTTTCTTTTTATAATATGCTGCTATAAAATAATCATTTACTTGTAACATATGCTGCACTGTGAATACTACTAACCTTACTTACAAAATAGAGTACGTAGATATCTATTTTGCTAATTTTAGAACTTTTTGTTGCGCAATTTCTTTTACATTAACTTACGTTCTGTTTAAAAAAAATTTCTCTTCACAAGAATTACTATACTCAAAATTACTCTCTCGTTAGATTAAAATTATTTTAATATTTTACCCAGTAGCCTTTCTCGGAATTTAATGCATTACACAGTACTTTTATTTAACACTTCTAATAATAACATCTGTATCCATTAGCGCACACAGGAATTTTTCAAGGAGGGGGGGGTCCAGGGTTGAAAGTTCACCATTCTTGTCTCATGCTATTTTTGATTTTGTCGATTTTCAGGAACAAAACACAGTAAAAAACTAATTCTTGAATAAATAATTAGCATTAATTAATAAAATTAATAATTAATAACAAATATTTAATTAAATTTTACGTAATATATATTTAGAATTATAACCAATCGGGAAAAAATCAAGGGCTTTAGGGGGGTCCGGACCTCCAGGACCCCCCCTTGTGTGCGCACTGTCTGTATCTGTAATATCTCTAACATAATATCTGTTGATATATGTAGTTACTATTTTAAATTAACCTATTTTTTTCATACAAATCAGCGGAAGTGAGAAAAATAAAAATTAAAGTTTTTGTGTCATTTTATCAATTATATTTATAATAAATAATAATATATTCCGAAATAATAACGGGTACTTAATTGGTATTTGTTTCTCCCTGAACAATTGTTTGTTTTTTCCTCTGGAAAGAAAAAAACTACTTCAATCAAGCGGAGCATAATATCCCCCTAATCCTTGATCGTGTCCCTATAATTCAACAAATCCTTCTAAGAACACAAAACCGAGACCACGTTTAGTAAACATCGTCTCAGTTAGAAGTATCGAGGAGTAGAGGTATCGCCTCTGAGGTTAGATCAAGGCTTAATGTTGCCCAAGAGAACATTTAGACGGTCAGAAGGAAATATAGCCTTTCCTTCAGGAAACGAATGGTCCATACAACGCTCATATATCTAAATTACTAGGTAACGGACGCATTAAATATTTATTTAGGTATCGAGTAGAATTTTGTGTTAGAACCTCGCCTGCGTTTGTCTCGAGTTTCATTTAGAGGGTAATTTATCATAACTCCTTCGAAACCGTGAAGCCGGTTTTTAATTTTCGGAATCTTTAAAAATACCATCTTTAAGGATTTGGAAAAATATTCCAAATGCTTTAATAGATGCTCAACTGTCTAGATTCGTAGCATTATTTTTTTAAAAATATTTCTAAGTAAGACTTTGGAATAACAAATAATGAATCGCCCTCTATAGGAGATTTATGGATCTTTGGAGAACACATATGGTTAATGGGATGACAAGTAATTAATCACTTAAAGAGAAGAAAAACTGTGTTTGTACTGAGAACATTGTTCACTGAAATTTTTCGGTTGTTTGAGCAAATCGCTTTTAGTGCTAGCGAAGTAATAAAGTTTTCCCAAAAGTACTTATTCCACAAAAGTTAAATGGACGCGAATAGCATTTTCTTTTCTTTATAAATATCGAATTTCTCAAAATTTAAGAGGATAGGGAAGCAACGGAGATTAATATCGAGTTATTCCTTATCTAAGCATTAACTTATTTTCTATGTTTGTAAAAATTTATTCCTTTGAAAATTGCGATATAATTTATCATAAAAAAACTCTTAATTACATCTTGGAGTTTGTTTTACTTCTTTTAGTTTAAAGGAAGCTTCTTTTTTTTTTTTTTTTGCTTAGATGTACCTTTTTTTCCCTATGTTTCTTAGAAAACTTTTTAACTTCGGATAAAAATGAATTACTATATATATCTATAAATATTTTTTTTCACATTAATTGAATAAATTCAATTTTTTTATTAAAATTTACTTAAGAACAGGAAATCAAATGTAATAAATTTTTTACAATACTAAAAATTAAAATGATTATCTGCTCTTTCAAACATTTAAAATTTTATTCGAGGATTCTAGCCATAAATTTCAATACCTTTTTAGAGTATAGGTTTCCAAAACTTGTTTCATGAATTTTAAATTTTCCGTAGATTATCTAATGAAAAATTCATGAAAATAGCTTTCATTTAATTTGGAATTATTTCTGCCTGCATAACAAAGCAGATTGAGATTTGTTTCAAATCATTGTTGAATACGAAGAATTTCAGATAAAATAAAATGTTTTCATTTCCTCTTTCTGTGAAATTAATCATTACAAGTGAAATATATTTATTTAATCTGGTAAATCTATTTCTTTAAGAAAATTATGTAATTTACTAATTTTACTTTAGATTAAAAATATAACTTAAACATTATGCAAATTATTATTATTCATTACATAGTTGTAAATGAATTTCATAAATTATTAAAGTAGAGCTTGAAATGTAATATTGTTATATCATTTAGTTTCAGAATATGTAATAACCTTAAGTTAAGCATATGTTTTCTTAAAAGATAAAATGCTGAGGGATGTGCATTTATATGCTTTCATTTTTGTAATAAAGGAAAGTGATTACTCATTTTAATTAGAATAATTTTAGTATGGCTTCAGAATTAATATTATCAATAAAATGTATAAAATAGAAGTGATGTAAGAATAATATAAACATTATTTATTTTGGGAAATTTTGAAAACTGTTTGACTTCCATAAGTACTATTATGTGTCTATTTTAAGAAACATTTTAAGGACTTTGTTTTGGTGTGTGTGTTTAAAAAGATTTTATGGCAAATAAAGACACTGAAATAAGAACATTTCGATTTGTATATAAATGGAAACTCTTATTCCCAATGGATAAGATGGACATTCAAGTTGTACGACAAATGACACTAAATATATTTTTTTTTTCTATTTCTATTTATCATAAGAAATAAAAGTTTGCTATAGTAATAAGAAAATGAAGAGTTAAATAATTTCTTAATAGATAAATATATCTTGTTCATAACACTATTGTTTTGATTGTTATATTAAATTATGCTATTTTATTAGTAACCACAAAGAAATAAACTTAGCAAACTTTCATTCTATTTTTTTTTTCTTCTTCCTTTTTTTTTTTTTTATTTCATCTAAATTTCTAATGTTTGTTCGTCAGTATATTCCAAAACTATTAAATTAAGAATTAACTTCTTTTAACGAAATGTTGTATACAACATTTATTCTTCAGAATAATTTTATAAATCCACCTATAAAAATTAACAAAGTAACTTTGTAAAGGTGCATAAGTTTAAGTTGAAAATATATTTTACATTAAACTCTAGTAGAATATGATAGTACTTAATATACTACCACTATCATATGAAATGTTCTTATAATGTATTTAAGAAAAAAAGTACTTACAAATAAGAAATATGTGTTACGTTCTTTTTTTTTAAATGTTTTTATTGATATTTTGACAAACAAGATTCCACAATTTTTATGTATTTTTCTGCACAAAAATCAAAGCTGTTTTTAAAATTATATTTATTTAAAACTCTTTTTTATTGGTGCCATAATCTCTTATAACTAAAACTATTACCATATATTTTAAACCATTCAAATATTATAAAAATATTTTATTTCTCAAACTATTAGTACAACATTTTAATTGATTAACCTTCCTTAACTCTTAAAAGATTAAAATAAATCAGTTACTTCCTGAAAAAATCTTGTTATATTTTCTGAAACTTTACAGTATAATTGGAATGATCTTCCATCATACCAGATCAAAATTGAAAATTATATTTTCAGTAGCAATAATTAATTTCGTGTTAAATTTATTATCATTTTGTGAACATTTTGTCAGTTATTATATTCAATTTTTTTTTTTTTGTGAATTACTGTTTCGGGACAGATTATATTTCGTAGCAGAAAAGAGAATACAATAATATATATGCTGTTTTCAATTTCTAGTCTATATTCAATTAAAAAATGTGCACTTTTGACTAGTTATTATTTTTGTCATTTAATTTCGCACCCTTCCTTCTGAATACATTGTTTACCCTTAAACTGGAAAAAAAGTTTCTTTATAATTTGAATGCAAATGATATTCAAATAAATTTAATGTGAACTGTCTTTTTCCTGTAATGCTTTATAATGATAGAGTCCAAATTACTTGAATCCGAAGTAGCCAGGTAGAAATTCGCATTTATTCTGAGAGAAACTGAGCAAATCAAATTAAGGTATCTCTTAACGACTGGATCAAAGCTATAAGATGTCCTTGAAGATTTCTGTATTTACTATCCGTGAGGTACAGTAGTTGAACGTAAAGACAAAGAAGCACACTTTCGTTTTCCACAATTTGATTAGTAGAATGTCAATGTGTGAATACCGAAAACTGACCCAA
The DNA here is from genome assembly GCA_019973955.1 of Trichonephila inaurata madagascariensis. Classification (NCBI taxonomy): domain Eukaryota; kingdom Metazoa; phylum Arthropoda; class Arachnida; order Araneae; family Nephilidae; genus Trichonephila; species Trichonephila inaurata. The sequence goes on along the minus strand of BMAV01010752.1, from coordinate 122,881 downwards.
TGAGATTGTTGGCATCGCTCCCATGGCAGGTAAGGTATACATGATGTAAATTTTACACTTCTTTCGAAATAACACTGTAATTTTCCGCTTTTTTAACATACACATTTTACTTCATAAAAAATTAAAAGTGGTGAGCTCCTGCTTGAAAAGTGTCTAATTAAGAACTTTATAAAAATAATTTTAAAAACTTGTTTTTCTTATGTTTATATGTGTGAGTTTCAAATATCTCTTTAAGTTATTTATAAAAAGCTATAAGAGAAGTGGATTAACATTGGGCATTTTTTAAAGTATTTCAAGCCTAACAATAATTTTCATAAAAACAAAGGTGATAAACTTCAGCATTACTTTGAATTTATTTTAGTTTCTGATATGGAATAAGTGTCATAGCGTAGAAATTAAACGTTAATTTAAAATTCAACAGTTTTAAACGTTTTAAATGTGTAATTATATAACCTTTTAGGAATATTATTTCATTTCATAAATTTGTCCACAGCTCTATGTGGCTATTTGCCAATAAACCTGTAAACTAAGAACAAAATACATAATATTTAAAGAGAATATTAGCCAGTTATTGTTCTAATCATTCTCACAATATACGTATTTAAGAATGCGGTTCACAACTTTTATCAGTAAGAAATCATTTTAGAGATAAATTAAAAACACGTTAAACACAAAGTAATAAAACGCTTTTTAAAAAATCTAGGTTATCCTGTAAACACTCCAATAGTCCTTTTGCAAAACGCAAGAATCTCTTATCTTTGGAAAAAGAATTTACAAAAGTTTCACTTTCATTTGGTGATTGATTCTCATCCGACTACTTTCAGAATTCCTGTTATGAATCATTTGATGTACTGTAAAGGATGTTCTTCATAAGATCAAAAAATGAATAAATAAATTCAAGTGTGGGAGCGGGTAAGGTGTATTGGTAAGGAACAGGATTTTCTTGAGAGAAAAATATTAAATAGTAATTCACGCAACTTTTGAAAAGCAACAATTTTCAACATACCTCCGGTTTGTTCCTTTACGTTGTTTCCCGACATAAAAGAGGAACAAACCATACCTTTATTCTATACAAAAATAAAATAATAACAAAAACATGCGGAAAGAAAATGCGCAGCATGAATGAGATAAGATAAAACAAAAGAAAGTTGTTGCTGCCTTACTGAAGAAGACGTTAACTCTCAAACCCTTGACAAGTTGAGCAGTGGAAGGAAAAAGGATAAAAGCTTTTCTAGATAATGTCGTTTCTAATAGATTGAACTCATTGTAAGGTACTAACTGACCCTAACGTTTTGATGGCAAAGCACAGTAATTTAATAGCATGCACTTAACACTGAGTTTATCTTAAAAACAAGAGAGGAGAAATATACTATCATCTTAATAACTTAAATCTCTTCAATGTTTTTAAACTTACAGTAAACTGCAAGTGTCTTGATTTACAGTTTTATCATGCTGATTAAAATAAGTGAAACATAATACTAAATATGAAATAAATAATTTTCTTGAAATAAGTTTCTTTCAGAAAGGCTATTAAAGCAACGTTTCTTGAGGTATCCAACAACACAGAGAATGGAAGTTTAATTGTGCTAAGAGGGCAATACAAAAATTACCTCGTCTATTGGTTAAGAACCGGTTATCTGTAATGATTTAATTTGTACTAAAAGTAAAATTATTAGCGTCTCCACTTAAAAAAACCATTCGTTCAAAGATGTATTTTCTTTTAAAGCTATATTTCTTTAGTAATAACTGTTATGGTTTATTAGGTTTTTATTGATAAAACTTTGCTTGAATTAAAACATTTAGCCAAAGGAGTTGGTATCTATGTAAGTACTGTATAATGTATGGCTGTAGGATGCTACTGCGCACTTCTCATCTTATATGACTATGTTTCTAGACATACTGGAGCGTTTGATTCCAGAATAGTTCAATTCCAATTACAGAGTAAAACGTAGTAGAGAAAAAGAACATGAATGAAAATTACAATTTAATTTACAAATTTATTTGCATCATAAATGCATCCATCGTCAGCATCTTCTAAAAATATTCTAAAAGAAGGTGTTTTTTTAATTTTTACAGAAAGCATTAATACTCTTAGTAAATAACTAGTACTTTAAGATATTTCTGGGAAGGAAAGTAAACGATTCACAAGACTCAATCTTCACTTCCAACAAATTCAGTTAAGGAAAATTGACTTCCTAAAACTTTGTGGAGGTTGAGGTCCAGAACTCATCTTGTGATATTAGGTATAACATAAAAGTATAAATTTCAAAATTGAAAAGTGAAAAACTGAATGAGAGACTACTACACTGATTAATAATTAATTTAGTCTGTAGTAACAAGACCTGTCTGTAGACACTTTACAAGAAAATATTTTGTCTTTTATATTCTTGTTATGCTATAAGAGATTTAGCTTTAAATAATACATAATTAAAGAAAGGAAATCATAACTACTTATCGCAAAAGAAGGAAACTTGACAATCCGAAGGATCTTCCTAAATATAATACATTTTTCTAGAAGTCACTTTATAAAGTACAATGAAATTATCGATAATTAAATGTTAATCCTTACTAATATTATAAGAGCGAAAGTTTGTATGGATGTTTGCTACTCTTTCACGGAAATGCAACTGAATGGATTTTAATGAAACTTTACAATAATATAGCTTATAAATCAGAATAACACATAAGCTATAATTTATAAAGATATTGTGTGAAGTTTCAAAAATATAACGATAATTGTCAAGAAAGTAAGAAAATTTCTGTCATCTGCAAAAAAGCCCGCAACAGCATATATGTATCTTTTTTGTGGGAAGCAAAACTTTCCCTTTTGTTTTCTCTGCGCCATAACTCAGTACGCGCTAGCATTTAATTTATTCATTTTATCTGTTTAATTCCTATTTTTTTTTTTTTTCATAATAAAACTATATTTCGAAGGGAGAGGGGGAGGTAAGACATTAACATAAAATAAATATAACAGAAAGTAATATTAATGAATTATACTGCCAGATATAAATTATTTACACTATTTTAAGCGTTCATTACACAAAATGTGTAACAATGTGTTACTTCGCTGAGCAGAGATCAGTTTAGGAAGGTATTTTCAAAAATTAACTGGCAAGAGAGTTAAGGGGAGTTATAAATAAATAAAAATCCCTTTTATCTGCTATTATACCTACAGGCTTAAAATTTAACAAATGTGTGTTTCTTTTTGTTCAGCTGGGATATGCAAAAAGCTTTTTTTGGTTGTGTCTTTAATTTGCAATTCACGTAAAATTAACTCATTAAAAACTTCTTTATCCTTTAATCTGTAATGCTTAATTTTTCAATTTACGCGTGCGAAGAACGGGTACACCAGATAATTAATAATAATTAAAATGTTTCAGATATATTTTTTATTTAAAATATAGTTCGTACTTTAATCTAAATTTTCTATATTTTCTTTTTATAACTTATTTGCTATTTCTTAGCTATTTCCTAGTAGTTCTTTCTAAGTCTTAAGTCCTGAAAAAATTGTCATTTAGGTTTTGTTGAATGAATAATTCAATGTATGAATAATAAAGTTTATTTGTATGATGTATAGTGAAGTTTGAGAAAATCTTAAGTACCCGTAAGCATGGCAAAAAAGGTTCGCTAGTACTACTGTAGAATTCATTTAGGATGCTTTGGAAAGGGATATTACACTTAGTCTTTCCTTCCCAGAATCATTCAGCTACTGAAAACAGCTTGCTGGAGGTGTGAAGCCAATGTCACGGGGAATCGTTAGCTAGCAAATTTCTAGCCTGAATTCCCTTTTTTAAAGATAAATGACTTTAAGGAAAGACCGTATTCCATGTGGTAACCTATGTTTTATTTTACCTTGTAATTTCTCTTTTATACTTTCTTGAGCTGATGAGTAGTACTCACGCGTGAACTGCATAAAAATTATTGCTATTTTTGTACTTCTCAAACTGTGGGACACGCTCCCTTACTGGGGCTTTAAAACATTCAATGGGGGTTGGGGGGTCGAGTATACTAAAAAGTTAAAAATTAAAAGATTATTTTAAAAAAATTATTAATTTACTGAAAGGAAGCAAATCAAAATACTTTCTCACATAATAGAAAATAAAATACACATTTACACTGATACAGTGGCGCACACAAGGGGAGGTCCAGACACCCCCTTGATTTTGATTTTTGTCCTTTGATTTTTTTTTCAATTGTTTATAATCCTACGTATATATTACGTAAAATTTAATTATGTATTTGTTATTAATAATTAATTTTATTAATTAATGCTAATTATTTATTCAATAATTAATTGTGTATTGTTTTTGTTTCCGAAAATCGACCAAATCAAGAGAATATGCTGGGTGGCGTAATGAAACATGATACCAAAATGGTGGACTTTCGACTCTGGACCCCTCACTTAAAAAATTTTTGTGTGCTCTACTGCACTGATATAATGCACTTAAACCTATACCAGGGCTGTACAATGTATTTCATAATTAATTTATTAATACTAAATTAAAAACATGTTAAATAATTAATAGTGACACCCATGGACTAGTCTTGCAGAACAAAGGTTTTCAACGGAAGGCTAAATATTAGAAATTGACACTCTCAGTTCCTCTTCTATATTTAGCTGAGAACTGAATGAGATGTAGCATTTATAGACATCTTGCGCAGACAGGTTACCTAGACGGTTATACTAATATCCACGTGAATGCTAGATATGATGGATATAAGATAGAGAGCAACAGAGAGTCTAGACTATTTGTGTAATGACATTTGTAATTTTAGAAATGGATGAGAGAAGAAATAAATATATAAGTTAATTAAAAATTATTTTGCAAAATCTCTCAGTTTAAAAATTAGAAAGGAAAAGTAACATAATATTTATCATATTACTTAAAAAAAAAACCACCTGAAATATCTATTACTTAAAAATAACATATACAAATTTTAATACTTAACTTTATAATCTGTACGGTTTATAATTAAGATCGTATATTGAAGTTTAGCGTCAAAGTACATTTTTTTTATTGATCTCAATGCATCGTTATTGTATGGAGAGTCGAGAAGAAAATTACGATTGAAAATTCGGACACCAATGTTGAAATTTTGAGAAGCACCGGTTTAAATAGTAACTTTGGTATTTATCAAGTTATGAAGGCAGAATTTGTATGTATGTAAGTTTAGTACTACATCAGAGATGAAAATTTGATATCTAGATGTTAATAAAAATACTGTAATTAATTTGTGTTATGCAAATTTCGATGATTGGATAAATAAATACATAAAAGGTTTGAGTTTATAATGTATGTTGACATCTCACTTTTCTTATCTTACAATTCAGAACAAGTATATTTCTCAGTTAAGACGTTTTGAAAATATAGGGAAGCATTTCGAAAAACTTCTTCAGTTATTTTGATATGGCACAAGTAAGCTATTTTTAATTAAGTATACAAAAACAATATTTGTTAAGAATTTTTCTTTTCCCGTAGCATGCATCGTAGTTTCCTAGAGATACAACCAATTACATTTTCCAAAATCCAATAAACTGGACGACTTCAAGCATGGTCACATAAAAAAGTACGTAAAGTGTTGGGTTATTTTAGCTACAGCCTACCATTTGAACTGCATCAATGACAGCAAAGTCCATTATCCATTAACAGTATTTAGGACCTAAAGAAGCACCGGACTCTGAACCGGAAGGCCTGGGTTCGACACCCGTACCACCAAATACCCTCCGAGTACACACGGAGTAAGTGCTCGTTAAATCAGTGGGTCCGAAAATCTTGTGGGCTGAATCACGAGTGCAGGGAACTGGAGAAACATTTCCCTCCACTTCAGTTCCATGCCTAAATTGCGGAGTTGAAGATACATGGTGGCGCCATCTATCGTAATGTTCTATCGTCCTTTCGGGAATTTCACCGAGCTAAATCTTACTGTCACCTGTATGGTGCTCCAGGCCAAGGCCAACGACCGGCGTACATCTAGCCCATTGCCACGATGAATTTCGTGGGCCTCGATCTGACTATGTCAGATAGGTGGCTTGAGCAACAACAACAGGACCTATATGTTTAACCCCGCGAGATCGGTAGCGTCAACCAGTGTAGTGTTGTGGCCAATAAACAGGACTAGATGAGATTACTAGGATTCAAATTTCTTTTCGGTAGTAAGCTCTTCAAATCTGGCATATTATAAATGTTTAAAAATAATTTTGAAAGTTTGATTTTCCTAATAGAGTATATACGGATGTACAAATGCTAGGAAAAAATCAAATTTGTATAAATAGTTTTGTTTTGCTGAGAGGTACACATATGTTCACCACATGCCTTAACTGCAGCAATAAAAAAAATCAAATTTTTTTCAGTTATATTTATTTTAAATAATCTTGTTTAAAAAGGGAAAACATGCATAATAATTGAGTTTTCAACATGAAATTTTTCAAACCAATTATTTTTTATATGAAAAGTTATAAAAAATAAATGCATTTACTACAAAAACACGAGTTGTAGCTTTTTAACCTTGATATCTACTTTTGTTGCAAATCTGTCTCTCAAGGAAAATATCCTATTGTATCATTTCAAATGTCGAAATAAATGCTGATTCGACTCTATTCATGTTCCTTTTCAACAAATACATCAACATCATCAGGCAATATTACATCTTCAAATTTTCTAAATTCAATTGAATAAAAATATTTTTAACACAATTCATTTTTTCAGTGTGAAAAGGCAATTGCAACTACAGTTTTCAATGCTAAAATCAATTCCGTTCGCTTGTATTTCAAGTTTTTTCAGTAGTGTTATAGCTACTTATTTAAGATTGATTTAAAGAATAATATTTATTTTTACACATAGTTTATATAACTCAGATGCCTTTTCCTTTGTTTACATTATTTTATTTTCCTTTTGTTTTCCTATTTTGCCACGTCCAAAAAGTACTAAGGTTGTTATGAGAAATAATATTTGGAAGAGACGTAATACAGCTGAAAATGATAAATCCAAAATCCAGCCTTCAGCTAAAACTACAATGTGACATAAGAATACATATGTTCCAAAACAAATGCGTGGGAATAACTGAATATTTCTATGATCTACAAACTACATTATAGAAAATATATTATAGTACTACATTACAGTATTTTAAAGTCAAGCAACAAGGACTTAAATTTGCTGAACTACCCCGATTTGAAGAAAAAATTAGATATTATTTACAAATCTGATGATTTCTAGCATACGTTTGTGTTATTATTATTTTGTGTACAAAAGCTTCCTATTAAATATTTTTGTGAAAATATAATAAACCTACATTTACCGCATTATGATGTACAGTAATTTTTTTTTTCGAATCATTACATTGAAAATTAAGGGATACACATAAATAAAATACTCAACTTTGGGAAATTGAATTCGTTAGAGCTAATTAAATTAATTGATACTTTAAAGTACCACCGCGGTCCACACAGGTCTAAAATATTCTCAGAATACGAGAAGACCAAATGATTTTTTAATGCAGTTTTAATTAAAAATTTTAAATAACCAGAAAACACTAATAGTTTACCGCACACAATAGTTATATTTAAAATTTATAAATTTTAAAATTTATTTACTTTTTTTACACATAAAAACAGTTTTTAACATAAATTTAATTTGAGAATATTCAAAGAAACATTTTTTTCTTTTTCTTTTCATTAACATACAAAAATTCATTCCACTTTGTGCATTTTGAGTGAGATTTTGATTGAATGTTTTTCAAAGCACTGCATCCTGGGGAAAAAAATGCTGTATTTTCTGGACATGAAGTACTGCAACTTGAGTCTTTTTCTGTCTCTTGATCGTCATCTTAAGAATATAACGGAAATTCAAGCAAATTATTCATCTGAAAAATCATCATCATCGTACATCACTGATGTTAAAACTCAGCTACACATAAAGAAATTAAATTGTTGTTAATTTTTAAAATAAGAATAGATATTTCATTTAACTGTGTAACAAAAAAAAAACAAAAAAAGAAGAAGAAGAAGATCAGATTCAAAGCTCAAAAGTTTTTGAAAACGTTAAAATAAAGCAATAAAAAAGCAAATAAATAGGTTAAGCTAAAAAGAAATGTCAAAAAAAAGCATAAGTCTATGGCACTATAGTTATGACTCTACAACACAACAAAAACAACAATGAGCCACACGAACGGAAAAAAAACTAAGTTCTTAATCTAACATCCAGTGAACTGTCGGTACTGGTTGGTAAGTACCAGAAGTTATTCAACTGTAAAATCAATTGTATACACTGTTCACTCAAAACAAATATTCGAATCGTTTCTTAAGGTCTTAATGGACAATCGAAAGAAAAAAAAAGAAGACACATATTTTGACATTAACTACTTTTTCGGAACATAGATGACAATTTTCGCAACCCGATCAAAATGTCAGCTGAAAACGCAACTTCTGCTGAAAAACTAATCATTTTCCCCGCTAAAATACTCTTCATAGAACCCTTGCTGTCATATATCTTGGAAGAATGGATTTAAAAGAATATTACTGCTACATATCGCCAGAGTATTCGTAAAAATGGTTGTGCTATGTAATTTTAAAATGAGTGGTACTTACAAGTACCGTCGATAGATTAAAGGTTATAAGACGAAACTCAAACATTTGTCGTCGTAACAAATACTATGCAAATGCGTATTTGAAATCGAAAATAATATGTTCAGTCATACTTAATAAAAGTAATGTTTTAGTGTAGAACACACACATAAGTAGGAAAACCACTTATTTAAAATTAGAGCTTTACGAGCATTAATAGTTTTCGTTAAATGCCTTTACAAAGTTTAAATGTGTTTTTCTAGATTTTTTAAATTTTAAAATGTAAATGTTTTATAATCCTTAAGGCATTTTTCCGTTCGATATAAATTGTTGAAACTTTTAGTAGGTACTCCCAAATGTATGTTCTATAAAAGTTAGTATGGATATAGGTCTGAGAAATCCAGTCTTTTTTTAAAAAAAATATTTAAGTACTTAAAAGTATCATGTATTGACAATTATAGATGCCAGTTATATCAATGTTTTTGGTGGTAGGTAGCAATAATCCCTATCAGCCTTTACAATATGGAGAATCAAATAACCATTTCACCTGGTGTAAAGATGTGGACTCTCTCTTTACTAACAACAGATCAGCTCTAGTCATCCAGTATGAGACTTAAACAGCTCAAAGTCCTACAGATAATTGTTTTACACTTTGTAAGACGCCATCTTGGGGCCATTTAAAAAAAAATGCTAAGCCACACAAGGCTATCTATACATACACCCCCGCATTGCCGTGCGGCCCAGAATTCTACAGGGCCCAAAGCCTGACTGATTCCAAGTACGTATTTAACCAAGTTATAAAATATTAAAGGTAAAACCTGACTTTCAGGGGGGATTCTTTAATATTCACTGCAATGTGCCACTGCTCTGAATTGTTTTCATCCTATTGATGGGTCGAATTTTTCTTGGCTAACCAGATCACCAAAAAGTTCTCCAATAAAACATTTTCTTAGACATGATAGACCACCATATCCGGGTATTCCAGAATGTCATAGATCGGAGCAATAATTGTCGAATATCTGATAGAATGTTTTGTAATATGTGATTAGGTATATTTATCATTTCTTACATTGTTTCATACCCACCTGCATTATCCCCACTAGAGGACAACTACTTTTTTTTATTTAAATCTTCATTGTTTAATTGTTTGCCATTGGGTACATATGGTTTTTAATTTTTGATCATTTCATTATATGCAGAAGAGCAGTACAATACTTTATTTTCAGTGAAATAATAATTTTCCCCGCGTTAGTGGTTTTGTTTTGTATGTTTCTTCTGTAAATTGTGTTTTATTATTTTATTCACAGTAATTTTTCTTATAATTTGATTATCTGCAACTATTACTTTTAATTAGTTAAAATATTTCTGATAAATATCTAAGCTATTAAAAATACACTGTTCTCTTCTCTGCAAGGGAAGGTATTCCATCTTGCTTAAAAAAATATTATCTTCTGAGTACATTATGACAGTTTTCTCAAACTGTGGAGCACGCCCCCCTAGGGAGGTGGGAAAACTGTGCGATGGGGGTGTGGGCATATTGAAAAGTCAAAAACAAAAGATTATTTTTAAAAAAATACGTCTTTACTGAAATTGAACAAACAAAACACATTCTGACATAATAAAAAAATAAAATACTCATTTACACTGATATAATACACTTATAAATGTATCAGTGCTGCACAATGTATTTTATAATTAATTCAATAATTTTAAGTTAAGAACAAGTTTAATAATTACCAGTGGCCCCACACATGAGCTTGTAAGAAAAATCTATAGAAAAATTATTTTTATAATTTGTTCAGTTTATAATTAATCTCTTAAATGTGGATTAAAAGTTACGCGATTAGCTCCCCTACACCTCCGTTTTCCACGTACGCGTGCGTATATACTTTTTTTCTGGGGTGGGGAGGGAAAAACGAATAAATAAGTAAATCCTTCGCACACACTGTCAATGTCCTATTATTGCATTCCAAAGCCTTCGGAATAGTTTTATTAATAGCAGAGCACAGAAAAGATTGCACTTCGGAAAGACGTATATGTACATCCAGGGCAATTAACACTTTGGCTGAGTGAGGTGTTTATATACTTCGTAGCATCAGAAGGGAAAGTTGTATTGTAGTTTTAGAATCGAAGTATGACATTATTAAATTCACAATACATTGTTATTGTATGGAAGGGGGGTGAGATGAAAATTATGATTGAATATTGGGTCGTAAATAATGAAAGTTTGGAAAGCACTGCTTTATGATATAAAACATTAAACAAGATTTTAGTTTACACATTAATGAGGCATTTCTTATTCTTAAAGTATTACTTATATATCCTACAATGGGGAAATACGAATACATACCTATTATTTGTTTAAGAATAAGATACTTAAATGCTTTGTTATTTTTTGAAAATAAATGTTTTAAATCATTAAACATGATTTTGGACAATGTAAAAAAAAACAGCAACTAATGATTACCAAATACGTTTCTTGAGGTTTTTTTTTTATTATTATTATTCAAGAGCTTTTGTATCCAATTTATGTAGAATATTTATCATGCGAACAAAAGAACATTTTCTTGAACCATTTAACACCATTAACAAAAAATACATACACAATAAATTGATACAAACTTAGAGAGGCAAAACTGTGTCAGAGTCAGGCACGTAACAACAAAGAACCAAAGTAGCAAACAAAACAAATTCATTGTTACCGTTACCTAAAGAGAGGTAAACTATCAAATTATTGACAAGCTAAGGACTGGTACGGCATAAGGATAAAAGCTTTTCGGAATAATGTCGTTTCTAATAAATTGAACATGGTGTAAGTTATTAATTGAACTTAACATTTTGTATTGTGAAGTGTAGTGGTCTGTTTACATCCACTTGGTATTAAACTGACTTAATGAGCAGAAGTTAAAGACAAAACATAGTGTTTTTGATTGTGTCAGAAATTAATTATGACAAGCTAAAGCTAAAACACATGAGATGAAATCTTAATGGGGAAATGTGTGTAATTTTGAAATAATAATAAAAAAAAATGAAAGGAAGTTTTTGCATTAATTTTGCATTAAGAAATTCTTTAATAGTTTCTAATTACACGTCAATGCATATATCTTATTTATTTATTTAATATTTTTGGGCAATTTAAGACAATGCATTCATTTTTTAGAAATACAAAAATTTCAACATATTCCCACGATGTTAAAGTTTATTGCTTTTCTAATTATAAAAGAATTTATATTGAATAAATATACCTAACTCAAAGGGAAAGCGCATTTTTAATTATATTTCACCCATTCAAATTACTTTCAAGAACTTAGTTTGTACAATTTTTTCAGTGTAAAATTTTATTTTGTGTCTCAGTTTCGATTAATTTCAATCGTACCAATATCGAATACACTCTTTTCCATTTCATTTAATAAGTTTTTATAGATTTTTAATCCTAATATTATTTAAACAATTTATATATATAAGCTGTATTTTAATGTTTCTACAAGTAAGTTCACTTCCATTTAAAATACAAAGTTTTCAATTTATCAAAGCTCTTAATGCCTTCCTGGTTTGTTCCTTTCATAATGCAAATATATTTACAACGATTTCTTGTCCACCGCATCTACCATTTTATTTGATCTTGATTTAATATTAATTTTACTAAACTCTAAATCATCGATTTACAACTGAATTATAAACAACATAACTATATAATAATGAGAGATTTCATCCCTAATCTAATATTATGTGCTATAACGAAAGATCCAAACTACAGATATCCGAATCGTGAGGAGGAAGAAGTTTGTATTTATCCTCAAGTGCTTTGAATAAAACTAATAAATGTCAATTTGTAACAAATGGCCAGAGATAGCAAAACCTTAAATATTCATTTATTTTCTAACTGTGAAACAGAGTAGAGTTGAATGCATAGATAAAGAACTAAACTTTCCATTTGCACAATCAGATTTGTGATCTAATTTCCGAGACTGCTGAATCAGCTATCAATATTTAAAGATAAATTCCTAAGAAGAATTGAGTGCAAAAATTACAATTGAATAAATTTATATATCTTACGTTTGTTTTCTTAATTTGTGATTTTTTAAATGCCAGTATGAAAATTGCAATCCTGCTTAAATGTGTTACATATTTAAAAAACTTGTTCTATTTAAGAATTAACATTTAAGATATGCAAAAATAATAATTCATCGAAATTTTTTAACAAGTAAAACTTATCGAACACAATTATGTGATCTATATTTAATCAGTAAAAATGTTTAATAAAGTCATCACTATCAAAAAAACAAATAAATGCGGTTAATTGAGAATTATTTATGTCAAGGATTTCATTTCTATCTCTAATACAGAAACATATACATGGAAAATTTTTTATTAATATCCTGTATTTTTAATTTGTTTTGCGAATTGCATTGTATAATTATTTTATGAAAACTTTTTTTTTCTAAATAACAAGTCTAACTTAAGATATTGTTATGAGATAATTGTACAAGTTACAAGATGCTCTTAATTATATAGATACTGTATAAAAATGTTTACCTATTGAGTTTTTCTAAACGCTACACTTCTTTTTCTTTTTTTTAACTTGTTGCAAAATACATTAAACATAAAATAATACGATGTCTATTCCTAAATACTTAAATATAACTTTTAAAGTTTATCTAAATACATAGAGAAATATTTGCTGCTAGAAAAACATATCTACTTCACAACATTCGTTAATATATATATAGTTTCGCATAATGCTCTCAAAAGGTATTAACACAACATTGTATGAAATAATGTACACAGAATAAAAATGTCGAATTAGCGTAATTTAAAAAGTCATAGAAATATATCTCATGTTATGTAAGAGAACTAAAACTTTAATTCAGGATTAAAGGAATAAAACATAGATTAAAAATAATTCCTATTTTTAATTTATTTTTATTTCCATATGATACATTTTGCATTTCTGTTTTACTCTTTCACTATTATTTATCTGTAACGCATTTTTATTTTAGGTATGTAATTGCAATGGTCTTAAAGTAACAATCTAAATATGCCTCACATAAGAGTGCCCCATAAACAGTGTTTACAGACAGAATTTTATTTATACAAATATAAAATTGAAGAGGCCCAGTGGCTGAGTGGTACCTCATCTGCTGGTCAAGGCTACAACTCAACTTTCTATCCCTTCAGTGAGTCGATAAATGAATACCAAGCTTGCTAGGGAACTGAACACTGGGGGTTTCCTATCAGACTGATCACTAACCCGAAGCATCTACACATGCACCGCAGCGCATGAGATCACATAAACTCAGATAGGTGCAGTAGGCTTTGATCCTCATGGGCTGTTGCGCCACTGAGTTCAGTATATAAAACTGGAACACACATTTTTCGTTATTATTTTAATGACATATTTCCACCACATCACTCAAATTTAAAGATTTAAAAGAATATTATAGTATGACAATAATGTGTATAGAATTCTTCCATATGCAAATTTCTTTAACTATTTTAGAAAGTCCCTTTTTAGTTTGAAGTTGAAATACATTCTTGTTTCTGTAGTTTTAACTATACAAAAACAAAGCAGAAAATGGAATTAATTATTTAACAAAAAGAAAAAAAAAGAAGAAAAAGAAGAAAATTATTTAATAATAGTCTGTTAAATATGCATTGTTCAATTTTGAAGAAAAAAGAACTATAATTAATTCTGCCTCTATAACAGTTTAAATCTTTATCTAAATTAACCAAAAGTATTTTAGCAATGCATGCAGTGATCATGATATTAATATTTTCGATAAGTTTCCTTTTAAATCGTAATTTATATATATATATATATATAAGTTTCGAAATCAAAGAATTATTTTTTTAAATAATTTTTTTTATATATATTTTATAGCTTTGACTCTCATCACATGTATCAACAATTCAAAAATAATTATTTGATTAAAATATTTTTCTGAAGAATTTAAAAAAAAAAATAATTTTGAATTGAGAAGCACACGTTAACTGTTATCGTTTTCAAGCTTTCAAAGTGTTATTTCATATTTGAGCTTTAAAAAAAATAGTCAAAATGTCTCGAAATGTATTTTTTAACACTGGAACATCCGAGATTTTGATTACCCTTCAACGTCCGCTGGTGTCTGTCTTTTCGAAACCACAATATAAAATGTATAAAATTATTGTAATAATTAAATAAGTGTGCAGGGCTACTGCTAAGAAAGTTTTAGTTTTAAGATTTTTAATATTATTCTTTTTAGTTATCATATATTATTGCAATGTATATCATTAAAATCTGTAACAAAACACACACAATTTATTCAAATTTATAAAACAAAATAAAATAATAATATTCACAAATATTAGTATAAGAAAAATCGTAATTTCTTAGAGAATGAGAATTTTTTAATCATCATATATCATTTTCATGCACAATGTTTGTACAAATCTCATTTCAATGGATACGGTGATATTCTATTTTGCTTGTACACATTTTCCACACACCATTTTCATGTAAGATATACACATTTTGCATTTCCATTAAACTCTATAATTTTGCAATGTTTGCATTTTAGCGAATATACAATTACTTTAAATTTAATATTTACTTGATTTTTCAAATGTCTTGTACTTCCGTAATTTGCACATAATTCATTGGCTAAGTCTTGTATATAGTCTTTAAAACATATTTACCCAATACCGAACCATAAATAATCCAAGAGTTGATTGCTGCAAGACTCAAAATAATGCAAAATGTATGCACAGGCCATCTTCTTGATCCAGCTTTTACGGAATGTTTTCTTGCCATTTGAGCTATAATATCTTCCCCACATGTGGTTCCATTGATGAAATTGACAGTTTCCAGTCGTTCCTTTTCTGTGATGTTTAATGCAATTCTTGAAGGAAATGTGTTTATAACAAAAAGAGCATGAATTTTGTTATGTTCTTTCCTTGATGTTCCCTAAGAGTGGTACCGGTATTGGGACGTTGATGAATTTTAATGGAGTAGAAATCTTTTTTGAGTTTCATACAATCTGGAATTTTATAAGAGTAGATAAGCGAATGCTATGTAACAAAACACTTAGACACGACGATTTTAATATGACCCTTTTCTGCAGTGAACTTAATAACACTGCATTCAATATCAAATTAATGTGCGATATTACTTCGATAAGTTTATTTTACTAATGTTATCAACTTAATGAATTATCTTTTGTTGAATGACAGATATTTATAATGATTATTGCCTTTGAGTCGAAATGATACCAGCGGACGTTTTAGGTATATTTAGTTGTAAAACTTTTACTATTTAACCTAGTGCCACAAAACTGTTTCTGTGTTATCTCTAATGAAAATGATTAAAAGTCACGAAAGATTTTCAAATTCCCTGCAAAGATGTGGAAAGCAGAACTAATTAAAAAGACTCCGGTAGATGACGGAAGTTCGAGTGTTAAAACAATAATACAGTAAAGGCACATAAATAAAAACTGCTCACTGTTCGGGCTGTTATTTTATTTTTAAGAAAGATTTTTAATCTTGCCTGCATTTAGTAATGTGCAAATATAGAGAAAATACTCCTTTAAATATTTGTAAGTTTTACTTCTCTTCAAAGCTTTCTTGAAGCATATAGTCCACTAAAACGTCTCTTTCAAGAAATAATTTATTAAAATGAAACCTACGATGATTTTTTTTTCATTCATAATAATTATAGTTATCCCTCCTTTCTAGCAAATTGCATTATATTTTTTTAAAGTTTATTATGTTTTCTCTTAGAATTCAGAACTATATATATAAATTCCAGTTACATATTTTAATTTTCTCGCAGCGTTTTTCCCACAACTTTCTTTTCTGGTTTCTTTATATGCTAATCCAGTACTTTTTTTCTTTATTTTGGAATTTACTAGAAAATGCTAAGAAAATAATTTTTTTTTTGGGGGGGAGGTGCATATCAATTGTTTCAAATATATTCCAGAGATACCTTTATCATTGATTCTTTTTTTCGGTTGTAAAGTAATTTATACACAATATATCTCAAAACAAGTATGTGTGTGCGTATTAAAAACTCATGTTTCTTCAACAATTCATGTGCGTCTAATTTAATTATTAAAAGTGAAATAATAAAACTCGCTGTAAAATCCTTCAACAATATGAACGTTTTCAATTTGGCAAATTGAACGGAGAAGAAGCTCTCAAATGATGCAGAGAAGCGCTGCACCACCAAAAAAAGAGAAATATTTTTAATCTAAATTCATAAAAAATCAACTTAAAGAAACTTGAATTGCAGTAGGAAGATAAATATTCCAAATATTCTTTTAAATTTTATTAATATTAAATGAAGCTGAATTCATTTCATAGTTGATGTATGTATTTTGCTTTTTCAATCTCTTTTAAAAAGTTGGATATTTGGGAGTTTTAAAAATTAGTAAAGTTTTATCTCTGCCTCTCTCTCTCTCTCTCTATTTTGTTTTATTACTTAAATTTAAATCATCGCAAATAACTAGACTATTGTTGTTATTTCTATTTCAACATTGATCTTTTAGTTTAAAGTTAATTCACTCCTTAAATCTAAAACCACGATCTTTATTTTAAAAAAAAAATACATAGATATATTTATAAAATAAAAAAACTTATTTTTTGAACCAAGTTTATTTTAATAAGTAGTCATAATATGTAGAAGAAAAATTCCACATATGTGAATAGAAATAATTATTCATTTTAGATCCGTATATCTCTAAAAGTGATATCAACATTTTTTTAAGGTATCCGACTACGTTCGGAACCATAATTTTTCAATAGCGTATAAATAGATACTATTTATGATATTTAGTGTCACTTAGATTAGAAAATGTATAAAAAATTGTCTTAAGAATAGTATTACAATAAAACATTATTTAAGTACAATATTTTGACAAAAAATGAACATAGAATGACCAGTTTTCAAAATATTCTCTTTTTGTGAAAAATGCTTGTATTATAATAATATTTCGCCTATATACAGCACAAACCTCAGTACAGAGGCTCAACTAGAATTTTTGAAATATATAGCTTAGAAGTGGGTTTATCCATGTTTTAGGACAACAAAGGGGAGAAAATTTAAAACAAAAACACCGATAATTATTTCAAAGGGTTATAACTCTGAAAATAATGTGATTTTTTCAAAAATTATAGCTGAGCCTCTGTACAGAGCTCTGAGATATATACATGAAAAATATTATTATAATAGAATCATTTTTCACAAAAGGAGAACATTCTGAAAAAAGATTATTCTAAGTTAATTTTTTGCCGAAATATTATACTTATTTTTTTTTCTCAAAATGTCCTAAACAATTTTATACATGTATTCTAATCTAAGTGACACTAAATATCATGAAAATTATTCATTTATTCACTTTTTTAAAATCACGGTTTCGAACGTAGTCGGATACCTTAATGTGATATATATATTAATTTAAATTTCCTTCAATTATTAATCGCAATATGTATCATAAAAACAAACGATTTAATCACCTTAATTTTAACTTCTGGAATATGCTTTAGAATAGCATGCAATTCAACTATATCTGCATGAATGTTGAATGGACCTCTATCTGATTCATTACGAAGTTGCCAGCTTTCACCGACATCCCTGTCCAGTAAAACCTATTGAGGGGTTAGTCTCGGTATAAATGACCTTCTAATTCCCTTAGAGTTTTCCAAAGCTGATTTTTAGAGATTAGTTCTGTTGACTGATCTCTCTCATCATTCAATTCGGATATACGAGGATGTATACTAATGTTGAATTTGCCTTCCTACTTCACCTGGACTACTAGATCGAACTCGAGTAGTCACTATGCCAGTCTTCCGTAAACATTTTTTGAGCAGTTAGGGATGGTTTGATGAGAAGAATACTGGTATGCACAGTACGGGCTTGCTGCTGATCGTGCGTGCCCATCCAATTCCTTGTAGATTAAAAACATCTCACAATAATCAGTTTTAGAAAATCGCTCCTTGACCATGAGCATAAACTGACTCCAACAAGACGTCTATTTTACACTTGTACCAGGTAAACCAACGTGGCACTCATTACATATTTTCACACTGCAAGAATTTCGAAAACCAAGAGCAAGTTGAGTTGATCCGACACTATTTTAAGCGTTCTACGTATTGTTTGTCTACTTTGTTAATAAAGACAATTAGTACAAGGATCCAAACCTCAGTTTTCGAACCGTATTATTTTTTATAGGGAATCACTAGCGATACCTCCTTGCCACATTGTGGTGGAGTGTTTTGCCCGAAAGATAATCATTTCATCTTACGTTCATGACGTCATAGTGTGAAAAAACCATGAAAAAAAAGCGTTTTGACTGTTATATTCTTTGCTTTAATATCCCCAAGGTGTCTTTTTTTGCTAAGTCATTGACACCTTACAACTTTAAAAATCACTTTTTCTTTCCCTATTTCTTTTTCGTTTCGAGATAACTACTACGAGAATACTAACTCTACGGTTTTCTACCAGGTGGTGCCGTATATCCACACATTTGCGCATGGCCATTTTAGGATATATAGACTTCGATTTTATGAGTACAGTAACATTCATTCTAAAGTTAGTTGGATGGCAAGGGATTGAGGGGGCATACTGTATATGTAACCGCATAATTTTTGTTTGCATTTTATAACATAAATAAATTTTTCTCACTTTCTTTCGGAATATGTGAATAAATCTAACAGCACGTTCAATCAGACATGCAGAAACGACGTTTAATAAAACCCCAAATTATAATTTGATTTCTTACTGCACAGGGACGCTGTTTAAATTATTCCTAAGATTATCAAGATAAAAAGTAATTTTGATTTATTATTCTTAAGAATTCTTATTATCTAGGTATACACAATTCTCCCGGAGTTTTCTGAAACTTTCGAAGGTAGTCATTTTGGAACTTAGTAAGTATACCTGCACCTTGAATGACTTCATTTGTGCTGTTAAATTCCCGACTTAACAATGTTTTTGAGTTCTGGAAATGAAATAATTCGCTTGAGGCGAGACTGAAATTTATTCTTCTAATCTCGTCTCAAACGAAGATTCTCTTTAATAGAGATTAAAAATATTCCAAAGCCACAGTACTTTTATTCCACAACTACATTGCGTGATGAGGTGCATTGTTGGTAAGAAGATGGAAACCTTTGAAGACTATACTGTTACATGTTACATGTATACATGACCAGCATACGTATTTGATTCCACAGTGTGCAGTAATATACAATAGTGATGGTCTGACTTTTTCTCAGATAGTTTGTTTCAATTATATCCCTACAATCTTCAAAACAGAAAATGCGACATTCACTTCATATTTCTACACCTTGGAGAGGCAAAGTTTGTCATTGTGTGTTCAATCCATGCTTATCCCTCGTTCATATTAAAAGATTTAAGATTGCCCCATAGTTATCGAGTGATGAAAAAAATTCAATATCGCCTTACACTAAAAAATGAAACATATCTGCTGACAGGTCTCGTGACACTTGCTTTTGTAAAAGAGCAAGTAATAGTGGATCCCAGCATACAGTTATAGCATGAGAAGCTCTTAAATAATTTTATGTAAACACTGCTTTAACTAAGATCAGTGTCCCATTTATCATCATTTGGATATGATTGCTCTTTATTCTTATTGAATTAAATTTTCTACTTTCTTCCCTATGGCAGCATCTTTCCTGAGTGAGTATTCCACTTTCTGGATTATTTGTGCGAGGTATATGTGACCAATATAAATTTTTTTTTCCACGTCACAAACACAACAGTGCCATTGCCCCACTGGAAGCATTTAGCTTGGGAAACAACTGTTTCCACCTGGAACTCTGAATTCTTGATATCTTTGAACTAAAAAAAATTTTTTTTAGTCCAAAAAGCTTTAGGTTTAGATTTTGTGGCAAAAAGTAAAAAGACCATTTACCAACGGCTAAAATGTAAAAAAATTGTAACTGATTTTAATTTTTTTTAGATTCTAACAGGACATGGCAATTTTATTTATCTAGGGTTAATTTAATAGGTAATGATATTTTTTTTTGTCGTCTGGATGCTGAAACCACGGAAGTGTATTTTAACCTGATTTTAAAAAGAAATTCAAACTTTTAAGTATTTCCTGGCTACCTCTTTTGTCTTTGTTGTTCAATTGTACTGAAAACCATAATGTCTTAAGAAAATTTCTTTACTGTATATATTTTAAAAGTTTTATAAGTGCCTCCCTTTCTTTATATTTATGTATTTCCATCTTTTATTTTATATTTGGCTTTTAAATGTATTTTTAATTTTATTTTAAAGGAGGTGGGTAAAGATCGGCGTTTTTTGCCCATCATAAACATGAAAATGCAAAGTATTTATTGGAGCTATATTATTATGTTTATGTGAACTTTAGGTATTTATTTTTACTATTATTCTAAAATAGTAAGAAAAAAATATAGCAAATCACATAAAAAAGTCATCAAACTTGGCAAATTCGTTGAGTTTTGTTATTTTAAGCGCTTTTTCTAATTTTCATTTAAAAAAATAACTGTTAAGCGCTTTAAGTGCCACTATATTTTTTGATCTCTCAAATACTACATAAATAAGGCTTTTAAGCTGACGTTCATTTATTTTAGTGCATCAAGCGCGTTGATGTGATACAACACAAAATAGCTTCTCCATGAATGAGTCAGTCTCATTCGCCACATGTGTATTCAAACATGCCTTCACCTCGCGCATGCCATATTGTAAAACAAATATTTGTTTTGTATTGTGGCCATTATTTTACGTAGTATTGTATGCGTTTTTGAGTATTTTATTAAAAATAATGCACTCACGAACATCTTAATCAATAGGCGATGATCTTAATCAATAGGCGATGATCTTAATCAATAGGTGATACTATCTTTACGTAAATCGAGACGATTCATCTGTTGTTCGACTCCAATTAAGATCCCGACACACAAGTTCAAAAGTATATAACATATGGATAAGAACAGGTATAGGTCATAATCCAAACATTGAATTATATTGTCGGTGCAAAGTTGATGCCGGACTTGTTGGTAGCCGTGCACAACTTGCATCCGTACTTTGATATTTGGGATACTGGAGCCAGAATCATACTCAGACAAAGATACCAAGTCTTGGATATGTTAATACACATCAAGACGCTGCTACTAGATGGTCCAGTAACGATTCAGCCAGTGAAACCGAGAATGAAATATAATCGAACACATTTATTACAAAGAGTTTAACATTATTTTTTTGATGTTTCTCTATTTAATAAAATATATTAGTTTTTTTTAAAAAAAACCTAACATTTTCATTTTAACTAAGTATCAGTGTTAAAAAAAAACGTACATATTATGACTTCGCCGATAGGTGAAAAAAGGCCGAACTTTACCCAGCTCCTTTTATAATGATGTTGCAACTTACGTCTGTAAGCCTCATGTTTGCAATGTGGAGCATGATGAATTGTGCAGATAAATTTATTAAGGGAACACAGTACGATTCAATTGACAAAAATTGGTCAAAAATTCAGACCTAATATTTTTAGTCTACATTATTTTTATATACCTTTCCACAAACTCGCAAAATTTCAAAGCTCTAAGTTTAAAAAACGCAGAGTTACGATAACTTTTAAAATTCTTTTTATTCACATTCCAATGGCAAATCAAAACTTAAAACTGATTGATCTCAGAAAGATAAAATAACTAGTTTGTCTTTATTTAAAATGCTAAGGCCTTTTTTTCTGTTGTGCTTAATACTTTGAAATTTTTTTTCACTTGTTGCTAATAGTATATAGAATAAAAGTTGGTATACATTTTTCAATATCAAATCAGTACTTGTTTTTTGAAAATTATCTAATTTAGAGTTTACACATTTTTTTTTTTTAAAAAAGGAATTTTCAATAAGCATTCATAAAAAGAAGTATTGTACGAATGCCAATCATGTTAACGCAAAACCCATACCAACTTTTGTTATACATAGTTTGACGTACTTTTAAATCAAATGTCATATATGCATGTCAATTTTTGTATAGTAGGAGTCGCAATTTAAAATCACTTCAAAAGTTTCTTTTCCTTAAAAAATTTAATTCGTTATTTTTTTTTATGAAATTTTGAACACAAAATCAGTTTTACATAACACATACACATAACAGGCAACAAAAAAAATTATATGAAAATCGTTGAATTAAAAAGTTTTGTGTAAATCGTACATGTCCCTTTAAAGAAAAAACACGATAGTATAATTTGAGAAGCTATTATTTATAAAAGCGGTCATTTAGGTTTTATCAAGTACTTCAACCTTTGGAAAGAAAGAACTTAATTACATTACTACTGGCTTAATGACATTAATAGCAGTAATTTACATCATTTTGTAAATGTGTTTCGATATTTTTTTTCCATCAAAAGCTTATATTTTAACAGCAAAAATTATTCTTGTGTTTTTTTTTTCCTTTTATATAATTAATAAATCTGGAAACAAATCCCTTTGTCAATGCTTCATTATAGACTGTATATTTCTAGAACAACATTTCCATTTTTTTATAGCTGTATAGTGATCATCTGTGAGTAATTATAATCTTGTACATTTATAGTTCATTCTATATGCAATAAATATCATTTTTACCTTGAATAAGTTAGATCATAGTGTAAAATGCATTTAAAAGATATACTTAAGCAAAACTATACATTCAAATATATATATATAAATCTGCATTCAAATAACACAGTTATGCTGGTACTAATCACTATCATTTTATACATTCTACATTCAGAGAGCTAATATGAAAATAAATTTTAGGATTAATAAAGACATATATGATATTATATATATTTCAATAATAAATTATGTCTTCGAAAGTACTCTATTTAATATAATCACTATGTGATCCGGTGTAACCTAATATATATTACCAATAATAATATATACTTAATAGCTATAAATCTAAAGAAGCACCACCAGACAGTGCAGCTAGAAAATAAGTTAACCACAGTAATACAATAACACACTAGTACAGTGTTTCTCAAACTAGGGGAGCAACGTAACCCTACAAGGGGCCGCGAGCATATTGAAAAGTCGAGGAAAGATTATTTAAAGAAATTATTAATTTTCTGAAAGTAAACACACACACAAACAAAATACATTCTGACATAATAAAAACACATTTACACTGATATAAATATATCAGTACTGCTCAATGTATTTTATTAATTAAACAATATTAAATTAAGAACGTTTGACAATTACCAGTAACCCCATGGACTCTTCAAATGTAAAATAATATGCAAAAATTAACACTTGATGATTTATCCGGTTTATAATTAATTATTTCAATGCCGATTAAAAATTACGTGATTCGCTCCCCAATACCACCGTTTAACAAGTAGACGAGCGTATGCGGTGTATTGGGGGAGGAAGGGGGTAGTAAGGGAATAAATATGCAAATCCTCTGAAATAAGTAAATTCTTCGCAAACACTCTATCAAGGTAAATTTATTGCATTCCACAGCCTTCAGAATAATTTTATGGATATCAGTTCACAGAAAAGATCATACTTCGGAAAGACGTATATATACGTCCGGGGCAATTAAACCACTGGCTGAGCGAGACATTTATATACACTGGCAGTATTTAAGAGGTTAAAGTCGTCGAATTGCAAGATTAGCGTCAAAATATAGTATTATTGAAAATACATTGTTATTGTATGGGGGGAGGGGGCACGAGGAAAATTATTACTGAATTTTGGGTAGCAAATATTGAAAGTTTGAGAAGCATTGCACTAGTAGAATGAGGAACTAAGATTGGAGGTTTAAAAGGTATTTTCACGTCAGACACACTTGAACTGAATGCCTGTATTAATGGGCTGAAGAGAATAGGAATAAGAGTAAGAAAAATCAATATGAGGGCAATTTATATATATATATATACGAGGGTGGTTTGAAAAGTTTCCGACCCAACAAAAATTCAAGACCTTTTTTCCCAGTTTTTTATTTTTTTATTTTTCAACATAGTCTCCTTGTAACTACACACTTCTCCCAGCGATGCTCCTAACTCTATAACCCGTCGAAATGCTACTCGTCGTTTTTCTCTGCAAATTAATTGTCCACGAAGGTGATTGCCTCTTCATTGAAGGAAAATCTCTGTCCTCCGAGCGCAATTTTTAAATGACTGGAAAAGAAATTACTTGGAGCTTTATCTGATGACTACGATGGATGGTCAAGCAGTTCAAACCGTAATTCGTCGGTTTTTTCCATGGCAACCACTGAGGTGTGAGACGGTGCGTTGTCTTGGTGAAACAGGATTTTCTTTTTCTGCAAATGTGGCCGTATTTCCACAAGTTCTGATTTCAGCTTGTCAAGTAATGAAGCGTAGTGTGCTCGTGTAAGGGTTTTTCCCTTTTGAAGATAATCGATTAAAATAACTCCATGACTATCCCAAAAACAGTTGTCACCACTTTCCCAGCCCAAAAAACACTTTTTGCTTTTTTTTGGAACTGATTCCTCATTTGCAGTCCACTGTTTTTGAACTATACATATTTTTGTGGGGGTTGTATAATGGTGTTTCCAAGTTTCATCTACAGTAATCAATCGGTGCCAAAACTCGGATTTATTGGACCTAAACTGCGCCATCAGTGTGTTTGAAATGCTCATTCGAACACGTTTTTGGTCTAACGTGAGCAAACGCGGCACCCAACGATCGGACACCTTTCTCCTGCCTAAACGTTGATTTAATATTTGACAAAAACGTTCTTTTGACATGTTCATAACCTCTGCTATCTCTCTCGCTTTAATTCGGCGGTTATCTAGCACCATTTGGTGAACTTTCGCTATGTTTTCGTCAGTAGTTGCAGTATTCGGAAATTCCGAACGTTCAACGTCTCCCAAGGTCTTACGGCGACGTTTAAATTCAGCTGCCCAAAATTCCACTGTGGTAAATGATGGTGCAGAGTCCCCCATACACAGAATCCAACTCATCTATGATCTACGTAGGCATATTGCCTTTCAAAAACAAATATTTAATGCCAACTCAATCTTCGTTTTTGTAAATTTTCACAAAATCACTCACATCAGCTCACTCAAACAACTGTTACATAACAACTGCGCGTTCAAAATGGCTGAAACTTTGGTGAGTAACTGTCAACAGATGAGAAACAAAATCCACCATCTCTTATTGACAAGTGCTGCTATCTTCGTGTTGAGGTCGGAAACTTTTCAGACCACCCTCGTATATATATATATTTAATAACACACAAAATAACCCTAGTCGCTAGGGTTTACATAATTTTTCTCGGCATCAATTATACAAATAAAGTGTACCACAAAATACAATAATACAGCAGAACCTGTTTTTGTGCGGTTTTTTTTTATGCGATTTTCTATTTGTCCCATTTTATTTTTGCGTGATTTTTTATGTGCGATCTTTTTTTTATGCAGTGTATGTATTTCAATGGCTTTGGCGCCACTGTAATGTTTTATATCTATTTACCAGTGGTGTAACGGAGAATGTTAGAAACCTTCTAAAAGTCAGCTTTTGTCTTTAATATTTTATCAATTGGGTAAATACGTCTTTAGCTTAAGGCAGGCCTTGTGCCCTTAGAATCCATCCCCCCCGTAATGCAGGGGTTTACGTTACGCCACTGAAATCTAGACACTTCAAGAAGCTCTGTTCATTTGTCATAAACAGTCTTCCGACAATGCGCATTCAGTTGCTTTGCCTCAACGATCCAGCAGCCCGCGCTTGATTGAAGACGAAACTTTTAATGACTGTAACATTGTCGATAATTTGATAGAATATGAAGACGGACAAGATGAACCGGATTCTTGGAGAGTGGATAAAAATATGCAGGGATCCAGCTTTCCAACAAATTGGAAAACCATTTTCTTCAAATAGATACCAGTTAAGAAAGGTGTATAAAATTCCAAAAAGGGCTTCAATCATGTATATCTGGTTATCGTGACACTTACAAGCAACTGTGTGTGACCACCCAACCTTCGTCAAAAAAACTTATCTCTTACTTTATGTTGCCAAACAATAAATCAATTGAAACTGTACCTTCAAGTGATGAAAGCGATTTCGAACGTATTCATCACAGGGCTTTGGATTACGAAGAGTAGCGATGAATTATGTATGTGCATTTTGAAAACGTATCCATGTATACAATGAGAAACTATATGTTTTTAAAATGTTTCCATGAGTAATATTTAATTATTTATTTTATTATGGAAGTACACTTACATAAATTTAGTAAATAATGGTCATATTTTATAAATGTGACTTTTTTTATGCGGTCCTTATCCACCACCTAAAAAAATTCTATAGTATTTCCAGGAATATTTTTTGTGCGTCCATTTTTTATGCGGTCCCTATCTACCACACAAAAACAGGTTGAACTGTACTTGAAAAAGGAGTTTTGCTTAAGAGTACATATACAATCCAGTAAATACAATGCACTTATTGTTGCTGCAGTAGCCTATTGGGCAAGGTCATGAACTCGGTGTTGCCGTCGTTCAGTAGCCGGTACGAGTCCGGATGCCTCTGAGGGCCCCCTCCCCGAGGGGAGAGGGTGATACAAGTTAAATCTGTCGCGTGACTCAAAGTATTCATGCCTACGTGGTGTGGAATTTTAGAGTGAGGGGTTGACTGAAGTGCCATTCTTCGACGATTGAACATCGTTGAAAATTATGAGATCTGTCTCCAATAGCCTCCGTATTGCTTTAAGAGAGTGACGTTAATAAACACTCACTAACTAATGCTTTTATTTTCCGGATGAAATACATGCAAAATATATTTCCGAATACTGAATAAAATTAAATATTTCAAATGTACATAGAGTTTTCTTTGAAATATTTTCTCAATTTCCTATGTGACTTTTTTATGAATATGTTGTTAGTTCTACTTTTACACATTATGACTTTAATTTAACTATAAAAAAGAAAGGGACGTTTTATTTTTATATTCCCTGCTCAGAAACTGCTGATCAAAATTCGTATTCCTTAATGCTTTTTTTTTTCATCTACTAGAAGTTTCTAAATCTACATTTTTCATGCAAATGGCAGAATTCATTTTTTTTTTTTTTTATAAATAACATGTTGCGAACACATCAATGATCAAAACTTTTCCAGAACCTGAATTTATAAATATTAAGTATATTTTGTTCTGAATGTTTGAATATTTACTCTGCATAGTAATATAGATTTCATTTCATTTTTATAGTGTCATCTGCTTTCCTCTGATCTGAGATTTGAATTCAGAGAAACGAAATCTTCTTTTCTGAATTATTTTATTTTTTTTTTCTTTTTACGAGTAATGTATCTGCTAATGAAAAATAATTCAAAGTTTTGAGATTCAGTATTTTTACTTCCGTAAGTGTATTTCTGTTTCAGAATAAAATTTGATTAATAAAATACATAAACATTGCGAATAAAAGTTTTAAATGTGAAGTGAGATTGGATATTTTTTTGGTGATTTTATTCATTCAATTTATTTCACGGATTCCAATATATTTGACCTTTTTTTCCATTTTTCTCTTAACAAGAAATCAAAAGCGATGCTATCATTTTTTTTCGTTGAGTGTGTTTGGGAAAAAGTAAATTGATAAAATAAAGTTATGATTTTATTTATGTAATACTATCTGTAACATTCAGCTAATGATTCCTCATTATATTATGATATTAATATAAATATATATAAATATTTAACCTTTTTTCTTATTAAACTTAAAATAATATATTAGAGGTCATGCTGTTATTTTTTGTGGATTGAGTTTGAGATAAAAAAATGTAAATAGATAAATAAAATTTATAAATTTATTTATGCAATAATTTTTCCCATAAATCTTGGTCTTTGGGTACTCACTTTTTCTAATATCGTAATTTAATTCTATAACTATTGAAATCAAATTTAAGCTAATTATTATAAATGTACGAGGTTTGATGAATAATAATCATGGTGTTTTACACTTTTTAAGAAAAATCACACTTTCGTTTTTGCTGTTTAGAATTTTTTTTTTTTTTTTAGGTTTGAAAGTTATTGTTAGGAACGAAATAGAAATTAATCTAATATTGGAAGCATATGTGCAATAGATATTTTATAGATCCGTGACTAAACGTTAACCTCAATCTACTATGCAACTAGTATACTCTTGAAATACAAAGTAAAACGTGCAAATATCTATTAGTGTGCTTACAGATTTGATT
This sequence comes from Trichonephila inaurata madagascariensis, assembly GCA_019973955.1. Lineage (NCBI taxonomy): Eukaryota > Metazoa > Arthropoda > Arachnida > Araneae > Nephilidae > Trichonephila > Trichonephila inaurata. The sequence continues at coordinate 94,159 of BMAV01010752.1, read as the reverse complement.
CTTTTGTTACCTCATAAGATAAAATTTAAGGGATGCAAAAGTTTTTTTAGATAAAATTCTGTTTTTTGGGGGGAAGGAGAGGGAATGTTTCTTTTGAATTGTAATAGTTAACGAAATAAATTTATAATTAAATAAAGAAATTTCTTAAGTGCATAATTGCAAAAACAGCTTCATTGCAATAAATGCAATGAACTTTTTTGTATACGTATGTACTCGCACGCATTAAGTGAAGAATGACACAAAAAGAAAAAAACAGGAAAGAAAGAAAATCAAACTATATTCTAACAAAATAGTTATCAAAAATATATATTTAACGCGATGAATTCAAATAATTACTCAAAATTACATCCACGAATACTAATGCAGCGTTTCTCAAACTGTGGGGCGCTCCCCCCCTTGGGGTTGTGATAACTCTACGAGGGGTTGCGAGAATATTGAAAAGTCAAGAACAAAAGATTATTTAAAAAATTAATTTACTGAAAGTAAACAAAGTACTTTCTGATATAATAAAATATAAAATACACATCTATACTCTGATATAATACACTTATAAGCGTATCAGTACTGTACAATGTATTTTACAATTAATTTAACAATATTAAGTTAAGAACAAATTTGATAATTAACAGTGACCCCATGAGTTTGTTTTAACATTTATCTTGATAATTTGTACGGTTTATAATTAATTCCTTAACTGTCAATTAAAAGTTACGCTATTCGCTCCTCAATGCAGCCATTTTCCCTGTAGACGAGTCTACTTTGATGTTTTTTTAGGGGGAGGAGAAAAGGAATAAATAAGCAAATCCTCTGAAATAAGTAAATCATTCGCAAACACTGTCAAGATCTTTTTATTGCACTCCAAAGCATGCGGAATAATTTTATGAATAGCTCCGCACATAAAATATCGTACTTCGGAAAGACGTATATATTCGTCCAGAAAATTAAATACTTTCACTGAGCGAGACGTTTATATATTTTGGTGGCACATAAGAGGTTAAAGTCGTATTGTAGATTTAGTTTCAAAGTATAGTATTATTGAATTCAATACATTGTTATTGTATGGAGTGGGGTGCAATGGAAATGATGATTGAACTGTGGATCACGTATATTGAAAGTTTAAGAAGCACTGTACTAATGTATATTTAACTACGTAACTAAAAATAAGGGTTTACATATTCAAGGGTACAAGGTATTTATGCTTTATAAGAGCCGAGAGTACATAAGCAAAATTAATCAACATCCTCAAAAATAGAATTATTTAGTTTCCATTAGATTTGTTTCCAATATGTGTATATTTCTAATGCATTTGACCCAACACGTCTTGTATTCTTAAGCATTGAGATATAAAAGGTCTATCCTTGAATGCGGCACAATGATCTGTTAATGGATCCATGCATTATCTTAATATATTTCTATTGATTTCTGTACTGAATTGTAACGTATAATATATAACAGGGGTGTCCAGCCCAAATGACCTTATGAGCCACTTCGGAAAAACATTATAATCTCGCGGGCAGCACATAAAAATATGTACCTTTATATCAGATTTGGAAACAAAAAAACATTTATTAGAGTGAAAATTTAAAACAGAATGAATTATTATTATTGTTTTCATTATTTTTCATGTATACAGACATAGATTATATAATAATGTTTATATAATATAATAATGCAATGATGAAATAATGTTAAAAATATTACAGTTGCCATTTCCTTGAAAATTACGGTGTTCCTATTGAATTGATGTTTCGTTACTCATTGTTGAAATTCGATAGTGCTGTCATTCGCAAAATATTAAATATATACATTGTCCGTTTTATCTTAACCATCCTGAATAATTTTTAAACTTAATAAACATCTCTGGCTGTATCTTTCTTTTTGGGTACTCCAAACAGAATAGGAGGAGAAATTAAAGTCGTACACACAGAAAAGAATCATGTACCATTCATAGTAAAGGATATGCATAATGCAATTCAGAATTTATTAAAAAAAGTATTGTATTATAGTAAAATCAAATGTAATTGTTTGATAAAATATAAATCTATTTTAATCTGAAGGATATTTCTACTATCAAAAAGGATTTATTTTAAAAAAGAACAGGTAACAGGCAAATACATTGTAGATTTATATATATATATATATATAAATTTCCCCTCAAATAAATTTCAAAATGAAAAAACTTTAAAAGCCTTAAGACTTAATTTTTTTAAAAGAGTCGGTGGGCCGCAATTACGTATTGGCAAGCAGTGTGTTGGACACCCCTGATATATAATGTAAATATTTTCCCAGACTTTTCAAAAAAATTAGTAATTGCTTGTAATGAAAATCCGTAAATAACAAATGAAAGATGATTCCCTTATTTATTCAATCAAATATAATATTTATTTTTATATTTCTCTTACTTTAAGCAAATTAAGCTAAATGATAAAACAGTTGCTTCCGATAACACTGTGTATCGTTTTGATGTTCCTCATGTTTCTGAAGACTTTCAATTATTTTTTAAATCTTCCCAAATAATTGTATAGAACTGTTCCGCGATACCAGGTCATAATCAGAAATTAGTTACAGTGCCTAAGAAAATCAACAGAAACTACCAGATACTTGGCTTTAACTGCAATGCGCAATAAGTTGATGATAGCTGACTTTATGCTCGACGAGTTTTGTTTACAGAACTGTTACTGAGACATGTTTTTGAATACCAGTTGCTCTGTACCACGCATGCTCCGTGTCACAGGAGAGCCCACCTGAAATAGTATAGATAGATAATTTTTGGATACGGTAAAGCGCGCGCGGTGAACCTGTGGTCTCTGGGTTGATTATTCTAATTGCAGTCTGAGCCCTAATTATCTACTTATAGGGAGAACTAGGGACCTTGTACTACCTCAAATCCAATCAAAGTACTATAACTTGTTGGAAGTCTAAGAAAGTGCTGACTTTGTAGTATGGACAGAGGCACAAAATTAAGTGAGGGGGGATATTCAGGGAGGTGCCTTGCATGATCTGAAGTACAGGGGAAATAATTTAAATCTTTGTGAGGTTTTACAGACAGACATCTGCACCTTCATTTTTAGGGACAATAAGCCTCGTCCCTAGAAAGCATACTAATTGAATTGTTTGAGTATACTTAGAGGAGGAAGTGGTCAGCCGGATCTCCAGATCTGAATCAGAAGCAGAATCTGAAGGAATGCTCTTGGAAGAACAGTTGAAGCTCATCTAACTTTTCCAAAATACTCCAATTCCTAAATAGTGCAGAATTCATTGCTTCAATATCTTTCCATTGAAACTGTCTCGTAAGCCGCATGATAGTTTACTGTAAAAGTTGCATTACTGTCAGGGGCAATAAATCCCTATTTAAAATCATCCAAAATGCCTGGCTACATCTATCATTGACTATCATGCTTTCATGAGAATTAATTCTGATAAAGAGCGAGTACAATTATTGTTATTTTATCATGTTTCTAGTAATATTTCTAGTATTTTCCTACCAAATTTTGCTTGAGGTGGCTCTCTAGTTTTTGAAAAATCTGCAAAAGTATTTGATTCTTAATATTTGTTCACTAATGTACTAGCACTGTCTTATTACAAAGTTTTTAATTGTTTCATTAACGACTTTGATTAATGAGTAGTACTTATGTTAGATATATATATAGTTAAATTGAACCAAACCTCAGATATATTATGTGAAGTGGGATAAAATAAAATCATGTATTTCTTCAGATGTCCTGCACATCCATTGATCAAAATTCCACGATTTGTCAGATATTTAATAAATCGCTTAAAGATCGATTGAAATTTTAGCTCTATTCCTGATGATAAATTTATTTTTGTTTTTAATACCCTCCAGAAAAAAATATACATAATACTGCATTAAATAAAAACAAGATCATGGAGATCTCTTATCTACACCTGAAAAAAAGTGACTTCACAAATATTTATTAAACGAAGAATGAAGATTATCTCAACAACCTATTGATGCGTATAAATAAACGAAACATTATCTTCGCTTATAAATTGTGATGTTAGTAAATGTGTAAAAAGAGCTATGAAAGAAAATAACTATTTACTCTTATAATCCATTCTATGAAAAAAAAATTAACTCCTTTTGTGTTTTCACTATCATCTTTTGGGAATTTTTAACTATTCTTTTTCAATTCAAGTGGTACAAACCCATGGCCTTTTTCAAATAACATTTCCCTAACACATAAATGATCAAGAACTTCACCATATCCCTTTGATTTGAGTTCATGAATATTAAACGAAAAATACGTTTTATAATGGATTCTTGAGTCAATATTCTACATCGTAAGACAGACTAATCTTCATTTTCTTTCAGCGTGCATTTGGAATTTCAAGGAGGTTGCTTATTTTTATTTTACGAATTACATGCATTCGATGGGTAGTATTCATGCTAATAGAAAATGGTCCGAAATTCTTGAGTGCCATTATTTCCTCTTCTCTAAGCACCTCTAAGCTCAGTTTCGAAATAAGATACCAGCAAATTATTAAGAATATAATTTAAATGTATGCCTTTTGTTGAAAAAGAAAGCTAAAAAAATAATTGTGTAAGTGGCAGACCTTTCTTCCATAACTCTTCTCTTTGTATTAATCTGATAATACAGTATTTTAATTTGCTCTCAAATACATATTAACTTTATTTGTAGAACATGTATTACTATTCATATTTTGCTAATTGAATTTGAACTGTAATTGTGATTTCCAATTAAATATATATATATTATTTTGAAAATGTATTTTTTACCTTGTTAACATGTTAATAATACTTTACTTTGGTAAAATACTTTTTGATTGCACAGATTTTACTTTTGTTGAGTTCTGAGTGGAAAATGTGCATTTCAAACTGTAATATGATATAAACAGAAATCAAAAGTGAAATTATGTCATGCTTATTTATCTTTATTGAATTTGATTATTATATTATTATGAAGCTATAACATTTACATTTTACTATTTTTTAGAATACGATAAGGAATTTATTTTTTATGCACATCATTTATTAAGGTTAATGCATTTACAAAGAATCTCAAAAGAATAGACGTCAATAGAATATTAATAGCGGAAGTATAAATGATGACAGAAGAAGCAAGTTTGATTTTTTTTTAAGAAACATTTCTCATTTTGCTACTTATAAGTAAATGTAAGTAATAAAATAGTGCTCTAGCAAGAAGAAATAAATTATTGTCATTATTGCCTTGTTTGTACAAACAACATTCACAGCTAAAATAACTGTGCTGTTTGCACAAGAAATAAGTATACATGCATCCAAGCTTCGATTATAAAGTGTGTAAGCATACTTCAGGAAAATATCAAGTCATAAAAAAATGAACATTAAATAAAATTTTTAGCAAAGTTTCGCGCGCAAAAAATATATACATATAGTTGAGACCGCGTTACTTGTTTGTCACAATCAAATATTTTGATATCGATTTTTTTTATTGTTTGGTTGTGCGCGTATATTTATGCATCGTATGCAAAAACATTGCCTCTATCAAACATTTATTTTCTGAAAATAGCAGGTTCATTTTTAAATAATAACGTTTTTAGATGAGGCAAACCATTGTGCTCAAGTTCGGGTGAAATAAACTTCAGCAATTTTAATGAATTAATTCCTGGTAAATAAAAAAAGGGGATACTTTCATCAAGTAAAATATCATATAGTAATGAACACATAAACTACACGTCGGTTATGGTTTTCGGGTCCATAAACTATTCATCTCTAATGCACTTAAAGCAGTTGCTTTTATTCGATTAATGCTAAATGACTTATTATATCCATATTTGAGAGATGCTATCAATCTTTATATTTGATGTCTTGGACTTTCAGATTATTTCTAGTTCAAAATTGTTTATCCTTGTAAAGTACAAGTAGAATTTTTTGTTAAACATTATCTTCTTTATACATTAAATCGTTATCTGAGAATCCAAAAGTTTTCTAGGTGTGATGCATGTTTTTAAAATATACAATATTTACTAAAATCGTATATTAAACATAACTGTTATGACTGACTTAAATATATATGTATATATATCCTTAAAATTTTTCTTAATATTCTTCTATATGATGAAAACATTATTGTTCTTTGTTCATAATTTCATTTTGTTTTACTGTCCGGTTTATCAACCAAGTGTGTTAGAAGTAGGCTTAACTTTTCAACACGGCTCTGTTTCTTTCTATTATGGTGAAAATTTCTGCTGTACGGGAAAGGTGGGTACCATAAAATAACTTAACCCTAAATCGCTGGCCTGATTCAGCGACAGCTTTAAAAATCATAACAAGTCTCCATTTTAGTCAAGAAACTCTTTTCGTATTTTCAATTGTTATGTTTTTTGAAATACAATTTCTTTCTTCCTGGGCCTTGTAGGTTATACCTTGTAGGCTAGTATATGTAATAGATTATCTAATAATATATAGACGATAAATATATATATATATATATATAATATAATACTGGAGTATTCTGGAATAAGGAATGCTTAAAGAGAATTCTAAAAATATTTAATGCACTGCAATAATGTTACAAGTAACTCTAATGATATCAAACATGAAAGAGACTACTTATGTAAGCATGAAAGTAGTAAATTTGGCTCTAAAAAATTCACTATTACAAAAGGTGTGGGGACAATAGAAGTAAATTATGTAAAACGATCAATTATGATCAAATAAAAAAAAAATTAATTTAACCTTCTGTAAGACATTTAACAGTGTTTACTTATTAGCAAGTAAACAATGCCAGTTTAAATATAAGTTACAGACATCTAATAAAATTAATATTATAATTAATGAACACAAGTCCGATACTAAAAACTTCAATAGTATTAAAACTCTGTTAAAACAGAATACGACACTTTAATGCACATTGTTTTGAAAATGTTCAACTTAATATTGTTAAAGTAGTCCTAGATATTAAAGAAAGATTATGGTGAAAAAATTACCATATTGAATGTTATAATGCAGTTTATCCTTATGGAATAAATGTAGCATACCAAGGAAAATATATTCTGAATGCAATTTAACAAAATTCTCAAGATTATTATTACAATAATGAAATTTATAAAAAAAACTGATAAAAAACAAATAGAAGAGCTAGAACTACAAGATTGTGTAGAGACAAACAAATACTTGCAAATAGTATTTTAGATATATGTAAAAATTTTGAGAACAATTTTAACATAAGAAACATTAAAACATTTATATTTGGACTAAATAAGACAGAATTATGTATTACAGATGAAGTACTAAATTCATATGTATTAAAATATTGTCATGCTTTACATATTAAAATAGATATTCACAATTTTTTGATTTATAAACATAAAATAAAAGTGAATATAAATACAAAATATCAAACAGAATATTGCCCATTATTATATATAAATAAATCATTTAATAATATTAATTTTTCTAGCATATTTAAAAAAACAAATGCCAATTTTATCAACTCTTTATATAACTATTAAAAAAAGCTTTTAAATACATTAAAAAATAGTTGGATAATTTTTAACTATAATGGGCCTATAATGCAGGAAAACTTAAAAGTGTAATTGTATTGAATTGAAAGAATTTATATATAAACATCGACAGAGCATGTTATTAATGGTGACACCAATATTGTAAAAGACAATAATCATATAAATATAATGAATAGAGGTACTGGTTTTAGTCTAATGTTTTCTAATAATAATAAAACTATAAAAAAATCAAATAAATAATGATATTGAGCAATTCAATTATAAAATTGCTATTAAATACAGTATGCCTTTAGAGGCATTTACAGAATTAAATTGTAATATTCGCAAAAGCTTAATATATATAACTTGAGTACAGATAATAATGTTTCTTTTAATGAAATTAAAAAAACAGTTAAAAAAAATTGCAAAATAAATGTATTGTAGTTTATGCTGATAAAGTAATAGGAAATTTTGCCTTCATATGTAAATACTATTATAGTTTAATGATCAACAAATATTTTGATAATTATACAACTTTTAAGTCATCAGTATATGATAGAGAGATAAATAAGCGCATTTTGGCTTTTCATACATAATTAAAAATACAAAATAATAATAAAAATTTTAAATTTCACAATATTTCTTCCTTCCAAATTTCATAAAGATCCAGTCAAGTTTAGAACAGTTACTATTGGTTATAATACATATATCAGCATATCAGGCAAAACTATCAATGAAATATTACAAGGTACAATAAATAAATTTAAATCCACAGTCACTTACTCAAAAATAGTAAAGGACTTATTGAACACATTAAAGATAAAAGTATTTCTTCAGTCTATAATTTAGATTTTGAAGATCCTTTCAACTGTATTAATATTGATGATATGATAAAAATACTTGTAAAATTACATAAATTATTTAAAAATTTTAATTTTGGGAGTTTTAGTTCTCTACTTAAGTTTTTGTACTAAATGAAAACTATACACATTATAAAGGAAACTATTATCAACAGATTAAAGGTCTGCCACAAGGTGGCTCTGAAAGCAATTGTCTAGCCAATTTATATTTACGTTATTTTGAAAAAAGCTTCATTAATAATTTTGAATATTACATTTTTCGTTACATAGATGATATTATCATTTTTGGAAATTATATAGATTATTTTCGTTATATAGTTGATATCATTTTTGGAAATTATATAGATTATTTTCGTTATATGGTTGATATCATTTTTGGAAATTATATAGATTATTTTCGTTATATAGATGATATTACCATTTTTTTAGATGATATTATCAATTTTGTAAGCGGAACCCTCGTTTTTTCCACAATGTCTTAATTTAATATAAAATAATAGTAACAACTATGAAGCAGATTTTCTTGATATAAAAATTAAAAGATAATGTTGTAGTTACTAATATATTTATAACAAAAGAGGAGAATTTAAATTCAATATTAAAAGTACCTCACTGGGAGAGTAATGTATATGTTTCTGTATTCAGAAATATTACTATTCATTACATACAACATAGTAAATTTTCTGTTTCAAAAAGTCAGATAAAAATTAAAGAACTATAAACATTTCATTAAATGTTTCTTAAATCAAAAATACCCAATTAATTTTATTAATAGTTATTTCAATAAAGAATTTCTAAATAATAAGGATTAAAAATTCTTAGAATGATAATAGTGTATTATTATAAATTTTTCATTTTTAAAAGATAGATACAGTTAAATAGATATTCAAATTTTATTTATATATTCAAATTTTAGATAAAAATACTTATTATCTTAGTTTTATTTTAAACATAGTAAAATTTTTATATTTAAATACATTTATAATCCTAGTTTCCCTCAAGTAATGGTAGTATTTATACACACTGTGTTTAATTATGTTATTTCTATTTTTTCATATTTTTGTTAAGTGCTGCTATTCACCCATTCTCATGCTTTGAATTTGTATTTAGGTCCAGAATCTGGCAATAACTTGTTTGTTATACTCAGATTTAGCACTGGCTATGTATTTTTGAATGCAATTTTTAGGCAAGTTACCTTTTTCTTATAATGGATTTAGATATTCTATCCATTATTTTCAATAGGTTTTTGATCTGTATTATTAACAGAAATTCTGAAGGTTGGCTGGCCAAAAAACGTATTCAACCCTACTTTTATTTAAATCATTTTATATATAATAGCTGTTCTATGTCAGCAATGCTTATAATAATGTATCATTCATATATATATATATATATATATATATATATTTTTTATTTTTTATTTAACATTTTTTTTTTTTTTTTTTAACTCACATGACATTGATACAAAGACAAATTATACAGATAAAAAAATAATTTATTACATACTTCATTATATAATTTATATAATTTAAACCAAATAACTTTGTTGTACCAGGCATAAAGTTTCATGTCGCTTTTTATTGAAGGTTTATACCCTGTGCTGTAACATTTCATATTTTAAGGTGTTTCGGCACGTCCATAGAGTATACAATGTTAAATTGCGTAAATTTATGTAAATTTACAGTAAGTTATGTGTAGTATCAATAAATTTGTAACGAACGGTTTTGAATTTTCATTAAAAATTCAATTAATAATGAATTTTTTTTAAGAAAATTCCTCTTTTTTTTTTCATTAAAAATTCAGTTTAGAAAAGTCATATCTAAAAGGGTTTCCTATATATATCTAATTCCCTCCATTAGAATGTGTAAAAATGTTAAACGTCTGCTCAATAAAAATTTGAGGACTATATTGTAAGTAGTTTTTGAGAAAAATTTACGTAAATTGAAAAATATTACATTTTGAGAAAACACGCTTTAAAGTAAAAATTTGAAATTTTTTGAGCATCTACTTTTTTTAGCACTCCCCAAAAGCACATTAAGCATTATTTTATACGCTCTGTTCTTACAAGATACTCTTATATTTTCTTTTTGTTATTATTTTTAACAATGTTGCATTTTTTGAGGACCTCAAGAGGCTTTCGTTGGGATACATGAATCCTATGTGTACCTTGTTCTTGGAAGCATGACACACAATTACAACTTGGGTCAATATCACAATGTTTTAAGATCATTAATTTTGCTACATGGCTCGTATTGAACTGTGTAATAGCCATATTTACACCTAATATATTTTAAGAGTTTTTAATTCCACATATGTAGATCTTGGAATCACTGACCATATATTGTTATTAACTGACCCATTTGAATTCTGAGCATGTCCATATAAACATTTTTTAATAGCATAGGACCACTTAGATCTCTAAAAATTGGTTTCATTCAGTTATTTATGATGTATGGGCTTATGATCATAGTGTATTTCATTACAATCATCTGTCTTTTGAAACTTGCACCAGGCATTTATAAGCGCAGGACCCAGTCTATGTTAATGGCTCTCATTTGAAAACAAAAGATGAAAATAAACAGCCCAAACAGTAGTTTTCATATCGTGTAGATCATGGATATTATTTCTTATAGCCATACCAGAGTATATTTGAATTTCTTATATTAAGGGGACACAGTACGATTCAATTGACCAAAATCGGTCAAAAAATCAAATTTAATTTTTTTAGCCTAATTTTTTTTTTTTTTTATATTTTTTCTATAACCTTACAAAATTTGAAAGTTCTAAACTTAAAAAACGCGGAATTATGATAGCATTTACGTTCGTTTTTATTCACATCCCTATGGCAAATTAAAACTTTAAAAACTGCCGTATCTCAGAAAGATAAAATAACTATTTTGTCTTCATTTAAAATGCTAAGGCTTTTTTTCTATTGCGCCTAATGCTTTGAATTTTTTTTTACCTATTACCAATAGTACATGTAACAAAAGTTGGTATGCATTTTTGAATCAAAGCAATATTTATTTTTGTAAAAATAATTGAACTCAGAATTTATACATTTTTTTAAGGAATTTTCAATAAACATTCATAAAAAGAAGTATTGTAAGAATACCAATCACATTAACGCAAAACCCATACCAACTTTTTTATACATAGTTAGATGTACTTGTAAATCAAATTTCATGCGTGTATGTCAATTTTTGTAGGAGGAGTAGCATTTTAAAATCACTTCAAAAATTTGAAGTTTTTTTCCTTAAAAAATTACATGGCTAGCTTTTTATGAAATTTTGAGCACAAAATATGTTTGACATAGTATACATACATAGGAGGTAACCAAAAAAATATTAAAATCCTTAACCCGCGGTCACTCGTGCCTGTTTTTGCTGCCTTCGTTACTCGCGGGGTGTAGAGAACACCCCAAACTTTTAATACGTGTATTTAATTATAAAAATAAAAATCAAGTCATTATGATACATATTTATAAAGTACAAGATGTGTTTTGTATTATACAAATAAAATTATTTAATTTATTGCACACAAATGAGACTAACATTAATTTAAACTAAACATACAAAATTTTCATTTTAAAACACATAATTTTATATTGTTTCATAAACCAGTATAAAACGTATATGCCAGTAATAAATATACTTTATAATTAATGAGATAATGATAGTAGAAAGTAGAAAAATAATATTTTAATTATTTTCCAAATTTTCAGAGCAGACTGTATACAAATGCTCAATTTCTCGCGGGAGTTCTCAGCCCTCCAGATAAACTTTTCAAGGTCATTACATTCCAATCGTTCCTTAAAGTGGGATTGCATCACGCCTGAAGGTTCAAGGACCTAAAATGTGCAGCTACAGAAAAAATCGTGGTTCTGCACATTCTTTTTAGAACTCTGGGAGGATTTTCTTGTTTTTGGGGTGTACAGAACACCCCGCGCGAGTGATCGCGGGTTAAATTAAAAATTTTTGCTTAAATCGTACCATGTCCCCTTAAAATCTCATTGAGTCGGTTACAACCTCTTAGACTTTTTCCATCACTTAATTTAACTTAGACTTTCCATCACTTCCCTCCCCCCCTTTGTTTCGTTTTTAAGATCCAAATGACGTGTACCCATACACTTTTGGATAAGCGCAATACTCCCTAATTTTTCCACTTGAACATCATATAGATTCACACTCATTAGAAACTTACACAAGGGGAAACATTGGTGCTCCTAGCAGAGCTCATTTGATGCGCGTCAGAGTAGCTTCATTTAATAAAAAAACTAATAATAAATTTTTCTGATTATCATATTTCCTCATATAATATTACACTTTAAACAGAAATATTTGAATTGTTAGAAAATATAAAAAAGTAAAAATCGGTAATTTTTCGACAATTCATATTCCGGACTTCTTAAAAAAACCGTTTGCTATCTGGGTCCACAGGCTATCACTTACTAAAGTAGTAAGCATAACATTTAGGAATAGGGGAACCAAATGCCATGCATTAATAATTAAAATTTTCAGCACACACACACACACACATTTTGCATAAATGTATTTTGAAATATATAGTTTTATATATTTATTTATTTTTTCATTTTTGGACTTTCGCAGCTTATTTTTTATAGTTCTTAACACGTAGTAGAAGTTCAAGAATTTTTAATTATTATACAAATGGTAAAAACAATTTTTATAGTGGAAAAATTGAATAATATATATTTTTTTTATTTTTTTGAAATGTGTATTTCACCAATGCCAAGGTAAAGGATCTAAAAGTGAAGCTCATGATTAAACATAAAGGATATCAATATAATAAAAATTATTGAATTTCAATTGTATAATATTCATATAATGTATGAAACTGTACTTTTAAACTTGAATTATAACTCAAATAGATACTTTCCAAATTATTTGGTAAAGTTAAACATTGAATGAATTATTGCAATATAAAAAATTGTATAAAACCTTTTTTTAAGCGAGAAAAAATATAATGAATAATTAATTGACTGCAATGGATAATTACGAAAACACATCTCTCAACAAGCGAGTAAAATGTAATAGTTATCTTGGGCAAACTTCACTCTTTAAGTAAGGGCTCACAAACTATGCAGACAACATGAACTAAAAATCGTGTTTATTTCATTTATTAAGTGTAGGTAAAACAATATGAGTAAATATTTTAGCTTTAACTATTTCATCGTCTATTCTTACGAATAAAAACTGAAAATACATTGAAATGCAGTTTAAATATATTTAAAGTAATTATTAAAATTTAAATATTTTTTTTTCATAAATTAATGATAAATTTTTTTGCACATAATTATCTCTTCATTTTTTTAAAAAAATATATTTTAATGAATTTCTATAAAATACAACTTTGAAGATATTGTAACATATTTTTAAAAACTTTCCGGGAATTATCACTTTTTATTGATTACTTTTTTAAGAGTTATTACGAAGGAATTTTATAAACTGATTTATAAATATATATTTATCAATATATATATACTTAATTGATATTTACTTCGTATTTATCAATTTACAATTTTTTATTTTTTTTTAGGGAAATTCAAATAAAAATATATACTCAAAAATTCTTCTGATTTAAAACCAAATTAATTTTTTACACTTAAGGCTTTAATATAGAGAATTTCCATTTTTCTTAAAATATGCATGGAGTTTTTCCAGGATAACAATCCCAGTATAATGAATATTTATTATTGCATATACGTAAATATCACGAGCACTATTATATTATGATGTATACAGATTTGCTAATGGGAATTGTGTAGCCATTATCTATTTTAAAGAGCTATCTTTAAAATGTCTTAACTAATCCTTCTACTTTATTATGAGTAATTTAATGCTCATCTCTAAATAAAAAAAAGACAACATTATATCATACAAATGAAGCTGTATCCCTAAAAACAAAGTGGAAACATTTAGAAATTGTTTCTTGTTCTCTTTAAGTGGGGTAACAAAATGTGCTTACAAAAGCATACAAAGGTAACAAACTGTAAAAAAAATGGTTTACAAGTTTTTCTCTTCAAAATAGTGATACTTTTTCCACCAACATACTTTTTTCAGTTAACAGTTTTTGAATACATTAACTTCGTTTTTTTTCTCTGAAGAAACTATGTTAGTTTTAATTTATTTTTCCTCAGGAAAGAAAAAAGCTCTGAATTAAAAAAAAAGTTTTCACTGCATATTTAAATTATACAAAATTTATATTATTTCACAAAGAATGTTAAACAAATATATTAAAGAGTTCGATACTCTGTTTTGAGTAATTACTATGCAAGTAGTGTTTTTTCAGGTTTAAGATAAACATTTAATAAATACATATTAATTACATTTTAAGAAATGCTATATATATATGTGTGTGTGTGCGTATGCGCGTGTGTGTGTGTGCGTGTGTGTGTGTGTAATAGTTCTTACATAATATATTAACTTAGACAAACTTACGAATGATGCTATAACACAAATTTAAGATGTTATTTACTCATCTGTAAAGAATTTTTTTAAATATTTAAAATCTTTTATTTCCAATATTTAACACTGTGTATCATTTTCAGAAAATGTCATTATTTTTAAAAGTAATTTATTTTCAATTGTTGTAACTTAATTGTTATTTATTCTATAGATATGTTGTAATTCATGATGAACTTAAACCCTACGAGACATCACATAAGTAATTTTTTGTAGGTTTCTCACCTCTGTGGAAATATTCTTTCAATTACAGTTTCAACTCCAAAAAAATTTCCTGGCCCCTCATTTATAAACATGATAAAATATTGCATCCCCTGCGTATTCTGAACCCAATCAACGTATTCATTAACAGAAGTCATACTATTTTCAAAGCTGCCTTTCGAAGAAATTGTAATAGCTGAGAACTCTGGAACGAAACACGAAAGCTGTTATGTATTGTCTTATTTCCTTTTGTTTTTGTACTGGTTTTTTGTGTATACACAATAAAATGTAAAAATGAATTAACATACGAAAAATCAATCTTCCCCGTGCTTTCAACAACTGCAACAATTAAAAATGTTTCAACAAAATGTTTTAATTCCCGTGAAATGGCCATATAGTTTTAATTTTTACCTATTTCTCTTTTTTTCCCCCACACTGTATATATATATATATATATGTGTGTGTGTGTGTGTACCCTTGGATGGTGTTAAATAATTTTCACTGTATTTAATTTAAAATTTACAGATATCGAATCAACAACATTTGATTATCGCTATCCAACTCAATACCGAATAATTAAGTGAAGTTTGGACGCTAAGAGGATCTGCGTTGTAAATTCTTTATATGGAAATAAAAAAAATTTAAAAAACTGAATACGTGGAAGTTCTTCACCTTTGAAATGACATGTATTTTTATACACGCACGTATAAGAACACTTAGATCCCCCAATTTATGAATGAATTAAGTGATGAAATATTATATATATATATTTGATTCTATCATAGTTTTAAGTATTTACACACTATTAAAACATTATTCAAGGAAAAAGCAATTATTTGTCTAGAAAATTTGTTATCCTAGTAAAATATTATTCTAGGGGAAAGTAAAATATGTGAAGTGGTCTTTACAAGACAATGTTAGCTAAAATGCTATTTTTAGGTCATATGTGGTTTAAATGATAAGATTTACACTTAATGAATCTTCCCTTTATCTAATTGTTCTTTTCAGATATTTTCAGGTCCTATAGTTTTTCATTCTGTGCCCTAAATTCGCAAACATATTCAATTATGCACTTTTACTGTAAATCTATATACACGAGGGTGGTTTTAGAAGTACCCAACAAAGAAAACACAAAATTTTGGAAAAAAATACATCTATTTTTCAACATAATCTCCTTTTAGCTCTGTAAACTTTACTCAGCGATGTTCATTAAATTCTAAACCATTTGTATAACATGAACTGCTCGCTCCTCAAAAAAGCCTTTAACTGCCGACATCACTTCTTCATCGTTGAAAAATATTTGACCACTGAGCTGTTTTTTCAAGTTTTAGAATAAAAAATAATCCAAAAGGGTTAAATCTGGGAAAAATTGTGCATGAGGTAGCAATGTCAACTTTAATTCATAAAATTTGGCCATTGCAATAACAGATTTGTGAGCGGGTACATTGTCTTTATGAAACAACACTTTCTTCTTACCCAAAATCGGCATATTTTTCTTTATTTCTTTTCTCAAACGTTGTAATAAATTCACCTAATACTCGTAATTCATAATTTTTCCTTTTTCAAGATAGCCATTGAAAATTATCTCACGTGCATCTCCAAAAACCGACACCATGACCTTGCCTGCAGGTGAAATGGTCTTTGCTTTGGTAACGGTTCTCCCTTCTCAGTCCATTATTTTGATTGTTCTTTTTTTCTCTGGTGTGAAGTGATGGACCCATGTTTCATCCATGGTTATGAAACGGTGCAAAAATTATGCTTTGTTGCTGTGAAACTTCGTTAAACACTCAATTGAAACTTTTTGATGACACTGTTTTTGCTCCAGTGTGAGCAAAAGCGGCACCCATCTTGCACACCTGTTTTTCATGTCCAACTTTTTTAAATGCCTACTCTGTGTGCTGTGACTCTCGCACTTTCAGTCGAAGATCATCTTCTACCGCTTTGTGGATTTTCTTCACCATTTCTGGAGTCGTCACCTCATTTGGTCGACCACGGCGTTGCTCGTCTTGGCAGCTCGTACGGCCTCGTTTAAACTCTGCTACCCAATATTTTAGGTTGCAAACGAAGGAGAAAACTCACTCACTCAGAGTAGAATCTAGTTCCACATTTATATTGGTTGGGCTGAGACATTTCAAATAACCACTTAATGATGACCAATTTTCTCCAATTTCACAATTTCACTGAAAGCATTTACTATATATTGATGGCTGCCAAACAAATACTCAACAACGTGGCGTCTTTAAACTTGAAATATATGTTTTATAGATAGCGTACTTCCTAATACTGTGATATTTTTCAAACATTTAAGGCCATTTCTCGGTCATGC
>BMAV01010752.1:17744-57588 GCA_019973955.1 Trichonephila inaurata madagascariensis | reverse complement strand
ATTGGGACAAATGGTAAGAGAAAGATTTTTTTTCTGAAACCTTAGCTTTTACTCATTACATACCTTAAGTAGACAAAAAAACCTTTATATTAGTACGAAATATGACTCCCTGTAGCCCAAATGACCTCTTAGACTTGTCTTGGTATTGACTTCACTAGTGCAGAGCACATGTTCTTAACTAGAACCACATTATCCTGGAACCACACTTGTATGACACTATTTATCATTTGTTCTATTGTCGTGCAAGTCATTTTAGTTAAATGTTTCTTGAGAATATACAATAAAATTTCGATAGGATTTATGTCTGTTGAAATTACCAGGCCAATTAATCACTTTATATTTTACTTTACCTCATAAAATTCTGGACAATTTTCGAATTGTGACAAGAGGCCAAGTCATGTTGAAATGTTCTATCAAATGTTTCCTTGAATTGAATAATTCTACTGCGTAGTATTTATATGTATTTAATTCATCATGGCTTTAAGAGGAACTAAGCTTCAAGTGCCCTTTGTTGTGTAAAACCCCCAAAAAATTTGTTTAGAAGGGTGTTTTACAGTATGCTAGGTAGGATTATGTAGCAGATATTCATCTTCATTTCGTCTTACTACACGTAATTTGCCTCCTTGCACAAGCAAATGTGTTTTATCACTGAAAATAACCTTCTTCTTGTCGTTAACAGTCTATAAAAGGCATTTTTTTGGCTCATGCTAAATTTTTTTCACATTTTTCTGAAATTGAAATTGCTTTTCCCTCGGTCTTGTTGTCTTACGGCTAACTTCCAGAATCCTTTTCTATTTAGTTGAGAGACTCGCTAAAACACCATAATCCAATAAATCCTTCTAAGGAGTTTGCTTAACTTATTTTGTAATGTCGTATTACAATTTTTTCAATTTTTGGAGTAGTTTCTCGTTTGAGCCCACATTTTCTTTTTCTGTTTGGAGACGATGTCCCGGAATCTTGAAATGTTCTTAAAATTCTTGAAACACTTGAGTTGCCCTCACCAACTACCACAGATATATCTCTCACAGTCATGGAAACGTGTTAATTAAGAATGATTTTTTTAGAATGCTTCTTTAGAGTAAAATCCATCTCGAAACAAGTAAAATAATACGTGTTAAAAACAACACAAAATTATAACCACCAGCTTTCACTCTGAAAGTCTCACAACTAGACAATTGATACTCCAAAACCAATTAAACGAGGAAATTATAGTTAAGATTGATCAATCACATTATTTCTAGGCAGATATAACTGATATGAGGGGGTTTAGGACATCACTCATAATCACATACCAACTCAGACAGGAAAGAAATGCTTGTCCCAATTACTTGGAACAGTATGGAATTTTCATGGAAATTATTTGAATTAGATGTCATAGGTTTAACAAATAAAGAATAGACTGTGGTGTTGTTGTTTTCAATCTCTATCTAATATCTACGACTTTATCAGTACTTATAAATATTGGAAAACTTCACCTACTGATTCGTTTCATTTCACGCATTTTTTTCTTTTAGTAGATAAAGCTAAAAGAAAAGGAAAGTGCCATTAGGAACCTTTAAATATTACGAGCTTTTAATTTCAACGCACAATTTATATTCTTTTCCACGTTCCTAAACTCCTGTATACCGTATTTTCATTGTTTACAAAATAGTCGGGATATCTCGCCAGAATTTACTTGCATTTCTTTTTACTTTGTATTAAATCAGAACACTACAGCATGTATTTGGTTTTTATGTGCTCAGTGCAAGTAAATATTATTAGAGTCAATATGTAACATAGGAAGATTTGGCTTTATAAGAATAGTTGTCTGTGATATATTCCTTTATTCTAGTAATGAAGTTTTTATGAAAACAAAATGAAGTTAATAACATATGTTTCAAAAAGATGGAATAGAAGGAAAATAATGCAAATAATTTACTTTAAAACTGAACTACTTTGTTTATTTAAAATATATTTTCCTTCTAGATGTAAATATAATCTTTTGTAATATAGTTTACTTAAGTTATATTTTTGTTTATATAAATAAACTCAAAACTTTAAATAATTAAAGAAAGTTTGCTATATTTTTAATAATAACTTAAGTTATTGTGATACTATAAAAATAAGGATACTAACGCTATTTATTTAAACAACTAAATATGAGCACATTTTGTATAATATTTAGATAATTTACCTTTAAAGTGAATAAAATACAAAACAATATTATACTTTTACAGTAATTAATTAAATATTATTCTTGAAAAAAGGAAATGCAGTTTATGAGTCAACACCTAAAATTTTAAATTACATTATTTAATAAAATATTTGTATTTTTAATAAAAAAATTTAATAATACGTGTTGACAAAATTTGAATTACGCTAACTTTTAAGATGGCGCAGATGGATCGTTGAAAGCAATTCCTGCAAGCCATGTAGCTGGGATCTGCTGAAAAATCATGTTAAAAACACTGATTACCATGAAATAACACTGTTATTTTTACCCCTTTCTAAAGATATTAAGAAATTGAAACATTTATTTGGAACCTTTTTTGTGTGTGTTTGCAATTCTTTAATCAAAAATCAAACTTGGAATAAATTTGCTCCCTTGTCAACAGGAGCTTCGACATTCACATCAGAAAGATTTGATTCAATGATCTAAAATCTACACCCGTAGAAGAATTTCCGAGAAAAAGAGGATGCTGTTACTTATGCACAGGGAAGAAAATAATTATACTATTATAAAGTACATGCTACTAAAACAAAAACAAACAAGCACATCTGCCAAAACTGCCGTAACTGTTCAACAATTACAAATAGTTTGTGTGAGTGATAAAAAGTGTGTTTTGATTCTTACATATTTTAATAATTCATTCCGAATTATAAGAGGGGTAAATAAAGAGACCGCAAAATTAAGAGGTAATATAAATTTTACATATTTTTAATGAGATGTATTGCATTAAATTCAAATTAAATATTTTTGTATTCAAATTAAATATATATAAATCAATTTTTTTTTAAAAAAAAATGTTATACAATTGCTAAATATCACATTAAGCAATGATATCAGTCCAAGTTGATACATCTGCTTTGAAAAGTGTCGGTATACAGAATACTTGATCTTCGATTTTGTATTACAAAAAACCGTCCATCTTCGATTTATCAAAAATAGTAAGTTGAATGAAAATTAGATAAAAAGGTTTTTTTAAGAAAATTTGAACAACTTATGTATGCTTTGAATTTGGCCATTCCAATATATTTTCAAGTCTAAGCCCTCATTGTTCTTCTTTGTCTTTGATAAAAAATAAATCAGTTTGATGTCATGTAGTAAGAATAACTTACATAAGTAAAGATTTAAGTATTTAAATTGTTTTCAAATATTTTTTTTTATTAAAAAGGTTTCAGAAATATGCTAAAACTTATTTATTTTATTTCAGTTTGATGTTTTTTTTTTGTATCAAGAGGTGAATTGTTAAGACTTATGTCATATGTGTAAAGTAAATTTCAAAAGGACAATTTGTCAAAACTATTGTATAAAGCCTCTTATATAAGTTAGCCTGTAATAAGCCTTCTATAGCAGCACTAAAAATAACAATTTAATATGTATAAACAATGCATTATTTAAGAAATTTAACAGTTTGAAAATGTTCTAAATATTAACATATAATATTTTAATACATTAGAAATTGTTTACTATACTTATTAACTAAATAAAAATTACACTGCTAGTAGTCAGTTTGATATTCGAGTAAACTGATATATGTATATTGCTTAACAGAAGTACAATATTTAACATTAAAACTAAAACCATTCATTTCATCATAATATTTTCTGTTTAATTTATGACATATTATATAGCGTTGTATAAAAATAGTCTATAACAAGTTGATTATTGTTAGTTTTAATAATTTCTAGATAAATTGTTGCTTCCAATCCCTTTGGAGCAGGAAAGTTTACACCAACTCCATTTGACCATTCCGCGTAATAGTGTCACACACCAGGTCTTGCTGTTCATACAACTGTCGCAGGGAAATGCCCCAGTAGTCCAGAAGATGAGCAGGAAAAGCAGGGAGAGAGCAGGGACAGGTAAAGAAAGACTTTACCCCCTGCACAAAAGTCATATTACACAGGTGACCGCTTCTAAAGCGCGCCAAGGCCGTCTGATGAGCTCTGGAACTTCTGCAATGTATAGATAGGCTAGGACTCTTAGCTGCGTACCAGTGGTGAGCAGAAGGGTTTTGCCAAGTCAAATTCATTTTATTTCTTTGGAAGGAAGGAATTTCCGAATGGGTTAAAACAGTGGAGCTGGGATTAGAGAGATCACAGCCCCTAGCAGCCAGCTCATCAGCAGCTTCCTTCCCAGGTACACCCACATGTGATGGAATCCACTGTAGACATACTTGTTTCCTCTGACCGCGCGATCCTAACTAATTTAGATAAAATATCTAGACCAGTACTGTCCATAATGTTTGGCCAATTCTTCAAATATTGGATAGAGCTTCTTCTGTCGGTCAGGATCCAGATACTGTCTTTATAAGAATTGAGAGCATGATCGAGAGCACTACTAATAGCAATGAGTTCCGATCTAAAGACGGAAAAGTGGTCAGGATTTCTGATGCTGATTTTAACATCATTCCCAGGAGTGTTACTAAAAATACCACTCCCTTCTCTACCCGTATCCAAACGACTACCATCTGTGTAAATAATCAAGGCTTAATCTGGAATATCATTTATTACTTCAAGTGCCAGTTGTCTGAGTAATTCTGGATACCTGCTATGCTTGGGAGTACTGGTCAATAATTCCTCCCGGAATTCAACATGATTAAAATAATCAATAGGTGTGATGCAGCTAAAAGGTGTAGATGTGTCCACATTGAAATCAATAAAACCATGTTTACGCATGCAATTAAGTGGAATGTCTCGCTTTAAACGTTGGTTACTTGTCCAGTTTAAAATGAAAGAAGAGGTTCTATTGGAGGAACCACACACACACACACAGCTTTTAATTTTGTTAAAATACCTATATGAGTTGACTTCGAATCTCATAGTAAGAGTTTGGATGTCTGCCTCGTACAGAACTATGTCAGTAGGGCAGCTATATCTAAGGCCCGTGATAATCCTCGCAGCACTGAGTTGCACTCTCTCCAGTTTTTTTCAAGTTAGTAGGAGATGCTACTTGAAAGATTTGGTACCCATATTCAAGGACTGGGCGAACCAAGGTTGTATAAGTTATTCTAAGTGGGGAGGCGTCTGAACCCCAGTCTCTTCCAGAGAGATATTTTAATATCTTAAGTCTCTTTCTTACTTTATCGGCTATTTTCTCAATATTTTTACCTCAGTTCACTTCCGAGTCTAAAGTGAAACCAAGATAGGTAGGGTATTTACTGTGATTCAAGCACTCACTCATTAGAAAAAGCTCAGGAGATTAGTTGTAATGATGCCTATTAGCCGTGAAGAGGCTGACTCTAGACTTTGAAGCATTGAAAGTAATTTTGTGGTTGTCTGCAAACTCCTGAATATTTACTAAGGACCTATTTAGTTGAGATTCCATTTTGCTAATATTTGCATCACTGCACCATAAAACGACATCATCAGTGAAAAGTGCAATTTGAGGAGGTTTAACATATTTTTCAACCCAGAAAATAAATAAAGAGAAAAGAGTTGGACTCAAAACACAGCCCTGGGGAATTCCTTGATACGTTTTGTAAGAATCCGAAAAAGTAGCATGGAAGTTGACACAAAAATTTCGGTGATTTAGAAAGTTTGAGATCCAAGGCAGAGCTTTACCTTTAATGCCAAAAACACTAAAGCACTTGCTTAACAGCTTATATTTCCATACCCTATCAAAGGCCTTTCACACATCTAAAAATTCCCCCATGGTGTGTCTAGTTGGTTTGCGATTCTGAGAATCTTAACACATTGGGTGAAGTATAAAATTTGGTCAACAGTAGAGTGACCCTTACGAAAAGCAAATTATTCCTGGGCACTAAGTTATTAGTGTGTAAATGGTGAGTCAATCTCCGCAGCACCATGCATTCCATTAGTTTGCAAGTGATGCAGGTAAGAGAAATAGGACGATATCTTGTCGTAAGACCAGCATTCCTGTTGGGTTTATGAATGGGAAAAACGATGACCGATTTCCATTGTCTTGGTAGTTTTCCAGTTTTCCATGACAAGTTACAGATGTATAACAGTCTTTCCCTACCCAAAATTCCAAGGTGGGACAAGAAATGTCCAGGGATACTATCTGGACCAGGTGATTTGTTGGTGTCCAGATTTTGAAGGGCATAAGATAGTTCGGGTAAGGTGAAATCAACATTGAATTATGGGTTATCTGCCGGCCAGTCCCTACAAGATTTTATTTGATTTCTGGTGACTCTGGCCAAGTATTTGTCAGAACTGCTGAAAGCAAGCCTTCTTTCATTTGTGTAGTGTTGAGCCAGAGCCTCAGCCACTTCCCGAACATCCACCGAGACATGGCAACTATCACTAATGATAGCATTAGTTTCTTCGTTACTATGGTTTAAGTTATCAATTTGCTTGGCCGGTTTCCATAATTTAGTATTTGAAGTTCTATAGTCCAACTTTTCACATAGATTCTGCCAGTTTAACTTGTTCATAAATTTTCTTAATTTCAGCGTTCGGCTTATTCAATTCAATGTTTTTGTCCAAGGTGCCATTTGGGGCAATTACATTTAACAGTTCCGTCCTTTGGGCAATCAATGGCTTAATAAGGTCTGAATTGTGGGCAAAGAAAGTAGAGGTCTGAATACTTTTCACTTTAGGGATTGAAGACTTAGCAGCTGTAAAAATGGAGTGCTTGAAATGGGACCATTCCTTTTCCAAGTTGTCCGAAATATGTTCTTGCGATATAAGATTATTAGAGATATGTTCAAACAGACTCCAGTCGGCTTTCTTAAAATTCCAGTGGAGGTTCTTCACACCAGTACAATCGACCTTAAGATATATTTCGACTAAAATAGGAAGGTGGTCGCTGCCAATATTGTCCAGTACTCTCCAGGAACTGTAAGGAGATAAACCAGGACTTATAAATGTCAAATTCAAGACATCAGTAGAACCGTAACTGTTAGATCGGAAAGTGTGAGTGCCATCTTTTAGACACAAAAAAGCCCTGTCGTTGACCAAGTTACTAAGCTCCATAGCTCTTGCATTTGTAATAGTGCTACCCAGTAGCGCACACATGAATTTTTCAAGGGGGGAGGTCCGGGGTCGAAAGGTCATCATTCTTATATCATGCTTCTTTTGATTTTGTCGATTTTCGGGAACAAAACACAGTAAAAAACTAAATATTTAATAAATAATTAGCATTAATTAATAAAATTAATATTAATAGCAAATACTTAACTAAATTTTACATACTTAGAATATAATTATACTTTTAGATACTTAGAATTATAATCAAACGAAAAAAAAATCAAGGACCCCCCCTTGTGTGCGCCACTGGTGCTACCCCAGGTAGTATTCTTGGCATTGAGAAGTCTCCTAGTATTACTTTAGTGTTGTCATCAAACAGACCTCCCATCATGTTTATATAGGCAATGTTATAAGTAGGCAATTTATATGTAATACAATTATAATTAATATTATTTTCTTCATTTTTATACATATAATAACTTTTTAATCCTATTTCATCAATAATTATAATAATTTTCTAAGGCAAAATTTATTATACGTATTCCTGTAAATAGATCTTCACAGCCATAAGTTAGAATAGTTTTAGAAGATTTTAAATAATAATTGTGATTTTACTACTTTTAGTAATAGTTGTAACTCAGAGTTTATTTGCAATGTTTTGTAAAATAAATTCTAATAATTTATCAGTTAAAGTTATATAAATATTAAGATAAGTGGCACACAGGATATTAGCTCTTTTGAATTTTTTTATTTAAAAATACATATGGAAATTTATCCCTTAGTAAATATATACCTAATTTTTATTAAAAACTACGTAATATAAGAATAAAATGATTAAAACGAGAAAATTAATGTCATCGTGGTAAGAGTGTGGGGTGCTTTGTATTACATTTTTACACTAACTCAGCATTTCGGAATAGAACTAGTAAGAAATTATGACAATTAATATAGAACACCCTGTGCTTTTACCTCAATGACATTAATTTTCCCGTTAATCATTTTATTCTTATATTACGAATATTTTTTTTTTTTTTACTTTTTAGTTCAATTCACTATAAAAGCGTGTTTTTTAGTTGTTTGCTTTTTTTAAACCATAATTTATTTATTTTTTTATTTTTTTAGTTCCATCTGCAATAAAAGCCTGTTTTTTAGTTTTTAAGACTATCATTCATTCTTTGTTGAACTTATCCTTTAGTTTTTGATATTTGGACCCTGAATTACGTGGCTGCTGGAATTACGTGCTGCGTGGCTACTGGATCTTGCTTTTCAATAGATATTAATGGTTCTGAAGGGTACTTATTCTTTCCGTTTACGGGGCCTTGGATGAGTCACATGTCGTTGAATTTCAAAGTTTCCGTATCTATAGGTACAGATCTAACTAATAAAAGTGTGTAAAGAAGAAATATTAAATGTCAATCGTATTATCATCTTTTAAACGTATTGGTATAATGTTAATTCGTTTCATCACTTCTAAACGTATTGTCCTATCAACATAAAAAATATTTAGCATCAATTTATCACCTTTTAAACGTATTGTTATAATGTTAATTTGCATCATTACTTCTAAACGTATCAATATATAAAAATAAAAAAATATATATTTAGAAGTTAGAACATAGATTATTTTTTCCACATGCATGAGTCTTTTATTTTTTATTTCCATTTTCAGAAAAACTAGACTTATATTATGGCTAACTCACCCACCCTCTCCTTTCTCACATAAAGAACACATTTTTTTTATTTGTATTAATAACGAGCGTTTTCATTTTTAGGGTTGCACCTTTTTAAGGGGTAGGGTCTTTTAGTCACCAAATTTGGAAATGAAGTATCAAATTAGTCACTAAATCTGGAAATGGTATATGGAATTAGTCGCCAATTCTAAAAGCGATATAATGAATTAGTCGCCAGATCTGAAAACGATGTAATGAATTAGTCACTAAATCTTGTAATATTTTTTGAGGGTCCTGATCAGGACAATGGAACAAAATTAATAAATTATTATATTGTTTTTGGTCCTTGATAAGTGTGCAAAATTTCAAATTAATCTGACTTTTTAAAGAGGGTAAAAATCGAGTCCAAATATTCCATTACATACGTGAAACTTGTAGAAGCGTGTTAAAAAAGACTATGGATGATGTGCCTGAATGTTATTTTTCCTTTAAAATCGAACAGGATATTATTATATTTGACGTGTGGGAACGGATGATATTGACAGATCAGTGAAGGTCAAACTGTTTCAAAAATTGAGGATATTGGACAAAATGGTAACTCCAAACTGAAGTGCATTGAAATAGGCGCATACGTAGCTTCAGTATAAAGTACACCTGTAACATTTAATTATGATTACTTTGAAGCACACCTTATTTGCATATATGTGTAATCCTTTCCCAAAATATATGCTTCACTAAATGTTTTGAAAAAAGTGGTTTTTATTCCGGACATACAAATAAATTTTTCAACTACAATTATATTTAAAAATGAAAGGAACAGATATAAAAATAGACTAACAGTATACAATAAATGTCTTATCATTTCTCTGTAAACTCATTTTTAGGAAAACAATAAACTATTTTATCAGGTATAATGAGGTAATATTTTTAGATTTTATAAAAACAATTGATATATTTTGGATTTACTTTCGAAAATACACTGTATTTACTTTCGAAAATAAATGTGTTTCAGTGAAATTTCGGGAATTGCAAACTTGTGTTTACTGCTTTTGTGAAAGATATACAAGAACGAAATTGGATACAAAACAGCCAATGTAACGTGGAGTATTCGAAACAATCTTGAAATGAACGTTTGATATATTTGACTTCATTGCTAGACCACGGAGATATTTATCCTCATATATACTGCAGTAAGGTTTGTTGTAGATTTTTTTATTTTTTGTTTCTCACTTTTTTGCAACTGTTAAGTTTATTTTCTTACTTATTTCATTGCATACAATATGTATTTTTATAGTATAAAATCTTTTGAATTATTGAAAATTGATTTTTTACGAATACTTTTATAGTGTTAAAATAATTTCAACGAGAAATACTTCCTTAAATCGTCTGAAAATGAAGAGTTAACCTTTAAATTTCCACTACTTAGCGGAGTTTT
Organism: Trichonephila inaurata madagascariensis; assembly: GCA_019973955.1. NCBI lineage: Eukaryota > Metazoa > Arthropoda > Arachnida > Araneae > Nephilidae > Trichonephila > Trichonephila inaurata. Next base: position 47,352 of record BMAV01010752.1, on the reverse strand, counting down.
AAATAAAACATTATAGTATGTAACATTTGACGTTAGTTTTGATAACTTCGAAATAAAATGATGATAGTGATGACAAATATCTTATCTGAGAATTATCTTTAATATAAATAATTTAACAAATGAATTTTTAAGGCATCTTCTTTAAAGTTAAGATACCTAATATAAGAAAAATAATCTGAGGCGAAAAAATGGGGTTGATTAATTTCGAAAATAATTTGAATATTTTAAATAAAACAAAGCAATAGTTTAAATGTAATTTAGGTTTAATATAAGTACAATATATACTTAATTTATAGTTAACATTTTTTGTTATTTTTTTCCTATTAAATTTGAGTTAGTATTTTTTTTTTTGTTTTAAAAATTATTGGTAACGTATTTTAATTAGGTACTTTATTCAAGAAAAAATAGTTGTTCCCAGTCCATGTATATGGATAGAATATCATTTATATCTTAAAGGACAATAAATATGAATCTTTTTTTTTTAATTTTTCATTTCATATAGTTTTGTAATATTAATTTTTAAAATAAGCTAACGATTACCACAATTAAAAAGACAAAGTAGAAAAAACATCCTTGTTAGTCATTAACTAATTCTACTGAAAAACACTAAACATTCCTGAATGAATTTACCTAAAACTACACCTTATGATTGTTGCTGTTAGTGTTTTTAACTATTTGTAGCAGTTCGAATTTCATAATTACTTCGGAATAAAAGATAGATTAATCAAGCTTATTTAAAATATTACTTCCAAATAAGTATGCGATATTTTAAATACTCTTTCAAAATATAATGATGTTAAGGCTATTTTTAAAGCTACTTAATGGTTCCCTATTATGTATCTTTAATTTAGCAAACCGTTTTGATGTTTTTAAAATATGTTGACTAAATATGATATATTTTAGAATTTAAGCTCTGTTATTTTAAGTTTAGTGTTTTAAAATGTAGGATTCTATATTCACGACATTTGAATGAAAAGGCGCCCGGTCCCATGAGTGCGTATAATTTTGGAAAGCGCGGGCCTGGGAAAGCGCTTCTTTCTGCTTTCGCATGTCCTGAAGGGGTTAAACATGTTCTTAACTTAGTACTGATGAATTAATGATCAAATACATTGGGTAGTATTGATACATTTATATTATATCATTGTAAATATATATATTTTTTATTATTTCAGAAGGTATTTTTTTTTATTATTTTCAGTAAATTAATAATACTTTTAAATCTTTTTATTTTTGACGTTTCGATATGCTTTTGCCCCCCTAATAGGATTATCACGACCCTTTAAAGGGGTGTGCTCCACAATTTGAGAAACTCTGGTTTAATCAAAAAATATATTTTATTAGCCATAAGGGTACAACATTGCCTCAAATTGTATATTTTGGGGGATTTTAGAAGTAGGTATTAAATAAAGTGGTCAAGACATTTAATACTAAAGTATACTTCTCCTGAAAAAATTATGATTTATTAAAACAAGAACAAACTTAAATTATGTCCACCAATATTATGTGTACTTTCTATAACAAAAGTTGTACTTTGTTTCGAAAAGGCATATTTATCTTCGAATCTTCTGGAATTTTTTTTTATTTTCAGGGAAAAGGTATATTATGGTACTAAGAAATATTTTAATATTTCAAGAAAAAATAGTGGGCCGACTTTTTTTCCAGCAGTTATTTTACATTTTCTTATATCACAAAAGTAATGATGTGAAATTTTTCTTACTTCCTCTCGTGTGTGTATGTGTGTTTGATACTTACCAAAAGATAAATTGTTAGATGCGATTTCTTCTAACGGAGGACTGTACACTTTTTTTAATCTATACTCTATGTGTAGAGAAACATGTTTATGCTAAAATTGAAATTTTGTTTTGAATTTAGAATAAAAATGAAAAATTATGATAAAATCTTATTTTACACAAAGCTTTTCATAATTTTCTCAAATTATTTTTAAATTTTATTGCGATTTGAGCTAAATTTTTGATACTATCATTTTTATACTTTTATTTTAATATATTAATTTTCATTTCTATAAAGCTTGTTTAAAAATAATAATTTTTTCACAAATATATCAATTTGAATTCCTTGCTTTTAACCTTATATGCTTTCCAATCACGCTTTCTGATAAATTATAACACATTATCTGTTAACCTTAATTTGACAGATTAAAGTTTCCAGTGTGAAAATTCCAAAATAGTTTTACTTCCCTTTTCTTTTCATTAACGGAGTCTTATTTGAAATTCTGAAAAATCTTTTCTATTAAATCTTTAACTAAAGTTTTCAATAATTACTATGAATTTGAAAAAGTAACATTAGTATTCAAATTTAAATGATAAAGTTATAAAACTCAAACGTGCTATCATTTTCCCTTTAAATCAATTAATGCTTTCGAATAGCTGAAATCTGAAACTCGTCAGAAAATTCCCCCCTTTATATTTAAAAGAGAATTGAACAATCTTTGAAAGGGAGCAATCCTTAATTAAAACACTTCTTAACAAATGAGTAGATTTGAAATTCAGGCTTCCGTATGGATTCTGAAGATTACTTTCCCTCAGGCACAGTAATTTAATTTTCTTAATATATATAAAGTCGTACAACGATTTAACGAAACCCTATTTAACAAATTTTGCAACTTAGTGAATTGTTTCCTTTTCCTGATTAAAATGGAGGCAATAACCTCTATTTAACGAATAATGAATCCCGATTTAATGAAATTTCAACAACCGAAAAATATTGCTTTTATTACTTTGGATTATAAAAAATAGGATTTTTGAAATGACATCTTTTTTGCCCGGAACAGAAAAAGGATTTTTTTGTAAATAGAAAATTTTGACAGAGAAGAATGTAGCTCCTTATTGCTCTCTACAGGTGTAGATGAGTCATCCGAGAACCAACCGTATGAATTTTGAATAAGACAGAAAATTCCTTTATCTCATCTTACTCCACTGCCCAGTTGATATTTTAAGAGATTTTACAATTGGCTGGCTGTCTTTCCCAAGGAAAGTGAGGTCCTAAGAAAGTGAGGGTTTCTTGTAAAAAAATATATTTTTGAAACTTTTTTAAGCATTTCAGATTTCCAAACCAAATGTATAGTGATTATTATGCATAAGTTGATAGTAAAATTCCTAGCAAAACTGTTACATTTTCTAATTCTTTACATTGCTTGTAAATTCTAAAAACATACCTCATGCAGAAGGATGTAAAGAACACAGTATTGTACACACTAGTATTGTGTGTACTCGATATAATATATATATATGACATGTTTTGACCCAGAATCAGACTTAGTTTTAAAAAAGGTCTTTATTCTAGAATTAGTACATCTCTTCTGACGATAAGAGCAGGGAAGAAAAAACACGCCACGGTGTGTTTTAAGTGGGTTAGCACTAAATCACCGATGGGGTAAGTATCTCGGATTTTATGATTGTACTTGAAAGTTAATGCTGACATATACGGCTATTAAATATAACGATCTGGAATTAGACATGTTTATTGGCTAGGCCATTTGTTCAGAAGAAATAAATGAGTGATTCGATTGATACTTGAAGATGAAATGAAAAATATGAGTTAAGTGATAGATAGGGAATTTTAGTTTTAACCTAATTTATATATCCTTTTATCCTTATATATATATATATATTAATTGTATCGTGCAATATTTACATCAATAAGTGAAAGATAATTTACAAAATCAAGTCCTTGCTGTAATTCAAAAAAATACCATGTGATTAGTTTCACAAATGACTCAAAACTATTATCTTAGATTTTCCGATCATTTTTGCTTTAATGAGCGCTTCAAAGCAATTGAAATTTCTCTAAAAATCAAATGGTAAATTAAAATTAAAAACTTGTGTGTGTGTTACCGTAGGGTCTTTTTTCTCCATTTAAAATGAAAAACCTTTTTTCAAACATACATTTATACGTACACTCCTGATTAAAAATCAAAGAAATTCAGAATCATGTTGAGAAGTTTTACATTATAGAGTAATAATTTACTCTTAAGTATTATCTAGCATATTCTCACATCTAAGAATAACATAAATGCGAGTTAATTTGAATTAAGCCACCAGATAGCGCTGAAGGAGCAGAGCATTCAAGTGTTAAAAAAGAATCTGTGTGGTGGTGAAACAATGCAGTTTACAATCGGTGTATAAGTATAACAGTACCAAAATAATAACTGTGATCTATAACAATGCTTCCTATCCTTTTCCTTGCTACGGACCGGTCAGGGTTTGAAAATATTACGGTGGTCCACTGAAGCATGGGGAGGGGAGTACGTTGATTGCAAATATCATAAATTGCTTAGATTTAATAATTTTAGTTTAATTCTATTTAAAGATGCTTTCAGATAAAATAAAGTTACACCAAAAACGAGTTTAAAGAAGAAAAAAAATTAACATGGAAAATAAAGTGATTTCCCTTAAAAGACGCACAAACCCGAGAAAAACAAGCCACTTTAAATAAAGTGAAAAGAATTTACTGTTCCTTGTGGGAATCGGACAATCTCTTTGAACGTTCTAAAGATTTTTCACATCGTTCGAGTCTTTTCGCTGTCATACTTCTGCAGTCAGATAATGGGGGATGACTCTCAACCCACGGAAAAACTCTCATCACGTATCTGTCTTCCTCATTTCACCTAACAGCTTTCAGAAAATGTTTCCCAGCAGCATCTTCTAATTATTTTCTAAATGCGTTTTCTTCTGGATCACGAATACCAATGGTATCAAGTGACCAAAGTGTCGAAATGTCAGAATTGTGGAGATGAAGAGATAACAAAACATTGGTATCTTTAGGATAACTATTACTATTTTTTTACTTTTCCTAAAACTGTCCACCCTAATTTTGCATTTACCGCTACTAGTCCTTCATGAAGATGTTTAATTTCACCAGTTAAAATTTCTATAGCTATATCAGCCCCCAATACAATATGCACCTCGTTTGGATCATTTCCATGTAAACAAACATTTTCATTAATTGAAATATCACTCCTGAAATTTCCCAAAAGCTTCATTTCACTAACACTTCTAATGTCATTGCATTGTTCTAAAGGAACGCAAATCCTTTCCTGATCTATTATATATATACGCATTAAAATTTAAAGAAAATCTTTTGTGAATGTTACTTAATTTTAGACAAAAAATTCTATGATTATCTTTCTTCACGATTCCTACCCATCTTCCTTCTACGAATTCTTTACCCATACACTTTAATTTTAAGGATTCTGCTACAAATTTAGACACATAAGATTTTCGAGAACCACTATTAAATATAGCTCTGATATAATAATTCAAACACTTATCCTTAATAAATACAATTAAAGTTTGAAAAAGAACTTCTTTAAAATAAGAATTATTAGTCAAAACAGTATCATCGGATGTATCGGATTTATTTATTTCTAAGTGTGGTTTATCTATATATTTACTGTTACAATTACACATTATTGTTAAATGTCCTTTACCATAAATATTACAAATAACATTCTTATTTTTACAACGTTTACTTAAATGTGAAAAGCAACAGCACTTAAATCATGCTCCCTTTTTAAATCATATATTTTTTCTTTCTTCTAAAATTAAATGCAAGACAAATTTACAATTGTTCGGTGAACGAAGTTTATTGAAAAATAGGCAAATCGGTCGTTTTTAGTTTGTTGTTCGCTTGTAGAAAGTAAATCAGTAGCAGAGCTCAAGATCTTACTTGATCGGTTATGACTGTTTGGAAAAGAATGTTGCTTATTTATTTTTTTCTCTCTCATTTCCTTGGTTTTGAAATGTATATTCTTTATGACTTTCTGGTTTCACAATTGCTGTGTAACATCCCTCGCGTACTTTTAAATTCCACGTTAAAAAGTCAATAAATTCTCTTTTATTTCATAAGAAAAATTAAAATTTCTTTATGGAATTCAAAAACTAAATCCGAAGGAATTGTTTTTAAGGAAATTGGACACAACATGACACTATAAGTTTCCGGTAAAACATTTAAGGTTTCTAAACTTCTGATTTCTGTTAAAATAGTATCGACTAACTTTCGAAAAGATTTAACGTCGTTAGAGTTTTTTAATGGTGGAATACTTAATATTCTATTCATGTGAGCGTCAATTAAAATTTCTTTGTTGCCGAATCTATTTTCTAACATTTCGATGGTACTATCGTAATTTTCGGATGTAATTGCAAATCCTTCTTTTGTTTGAAGAGCTGAACTGCCAAAAAAAAAAGCTTTCAAATAATTAAATTTCTTATTTTGTCTAAAGATGTATTTCGTGTATCGCAGATTCAAAGAAGTTCCAGAAAGTGAGGCATTGGCTCATTTCGTGATAACACCTTTGAATGGACAATTTTGGTAAATGTGTACTTTTCCTGAAAAATATTCTCCAATGTGTTCTTTAAACTTGCATTTAGAGTGATTTCACTTTTATATTGAGTAATTTTGTGTGGGATTTCGTTTGGTGTAGAAATTCGAAGAGAGTTTAATTTCTTGTTAACTCTAAATTTCCAGATAGTAATTTTTTCTCGATATTCCATAGCTGTGTTTACGTCAGCTTCCAATTGTTTTGGATCAATTAGTTTATGCATTTCATTATCCAATGATTCGAGTTCAATCGCGAATTCTTTCAGAATTTCAATAAATTCTTCTAGATTAACTGGCGTTTTATTTCTTAATTCTGTTTTGATACTTTTTATTTGTTTCGTTACCGACGTTCCGAGTATTCCTCTATGCATTTTCAATCGTGAAATCACGTCTTCAGCCATAACCAATTTTCATTTCTGATGAGTTTCGGTTTCAGATTGCGAATGTGCTAATTATTCAAGAAAATGCTCGGATCTCGGCAGAGAGGCCAAAAAATATTAATTGCAAATATTTTTAATCTAGCTACAAAGCCCAACGAAATTATGGTAAAAGCTTACCTTTTCTTTGTCTCTAGTCTCAAAGTCGATTGGGTCCGAGCAATTTTTATTTCTTGAATCCAACTAAATTAAGAACACTCTCAATCATTGATGATTATGTGTTCATAATAAACAACATTTATTATCCATTTAAATTACAATTTAAGATTAAATATAGAAACTATTAGAGAATTAATACAATTAAAATTACAGCAGAAAGTATTGGGAGAGATTGCTCCATGCGTTCGTTTTTTACATTCTCTGTTACAAAGGTAAACATACAGTCAGATTTACGGTTGCAGCTAACAGTGGAGTTAGTGGTTTTCGAAAGAAATGGAAGTTGGAGTTCCAACAGTAGGCTTTTCGGACTGATGACAATTCAATTTAGCATTGGCATAAATAAACACTCGTTAAAACAAAATGTATATTAGTCGTAGTAGTCCAACACGACCAGAGTGCAGACGTTATAACATGTGAGTGACCAAGTGAGTAAGATAAATGCTATTTACTCAAAACTCGAAATATTTATCCGTGAAGATCTGGATCTCTTCATTTCACGTCACAAGTGGTGGTGGATAACGCAGTATCACCCCAAGTACCTATAAAATTTTGACAGCTTCTTAGATGGTAGATAACTGCAACGGTTAACAGCAAGAATCCATGTTGCATTAACTGAATTGAAGTTAAATTATTTATTTTTATCGTTTTCCCTTGTAGATTCCTTTCTATACGTATGGTGAACCTGCTGACTGTCTTATTATTCCTCGAATGAGGGTAAGGGGTGTAGCTACCGCCATATCAGCCGTTTCAATGATACAGGGCCCTCAAGCTCCAGGAGCTCCAACATGTGTAACTACAGTCCCATTAACAAGGCTCCCATATCTAAGAAAGAACCCCGAAGGAATTTTGGTACAGGGCCCTTCAGAGCTAGTGACAACAGTGGTGAGGGATATAGTCTAATTTCTTCTCTCCTTATCACAACAGTTATACTAGACCTGAGTAAGTGGCTGGAAGCTGAATTACGACTGAGGGAAGCCTTGCCTTTTTTAGAAGATCACTCTATCCCTTTTGAACTTGATTTCCTAGAATTGCACAATAAGCAGAGTGACCTGTTGTTTCTTCTATAACACAATTCCATTTCAACGTTAGGCAACTGCTCCAACCTATTTTCATCTCCATAATAGGGAATAATTGCAGAAACTGTCTCTTTCGGTCCTTGTATTGTGTGCCTTGTACAAAGGAGTTACTATGGATTCTGAATTATTTATATAACTTATCGAAGTGTGTCTACTTGTGATTCACATCTATATTTGACAAATACCTCTAGATGTAGCATTTTCAATGTCAAACACAGTATATATTAATCTTGCTGTTTTTCATCAAATGTAATACATAAATCCTTCATTAATGATTATAGTAACTTGGCATAGCAATTAATATAAATTCAAAATATAACTAATTTGATAAGAATAAAATATCTTCTAAAAATTTTATTTCGCTGTAAACTTTGTTTAAAAAAAATAATATTTGTTTCCACACACACACAATATTATAACTTTAAACATATAATAACTATTAGTTAAGAGAGTAGAAGGCATTTGACTGCGTCTCAGATAAGCAAGTGGTCAAATGATAAAAAAGCACCTGACATGAAGAAATATGTAACCTTAGTAAAACAAATAAAAAAAATAAATATTGTATAAGAACACATCTACAAAAAAGTATAAGAAATTCTTGACAGAAAAATGCGGCACCAGATATCATCCTTTGCACAAAATTTATCGATCTCTTTCACAAGTGCTTCAGCTTGCTAAGGAGTAGTATTAAAAAAAAAGATTTGAGAAGTTTTTAAGGGAAAAAATGTGAAAAAGGAAAGAAAAGGTTACAAACGTACGGCATTTTAAGTAGCATTTTTGTCTGTATTTTTTTGTTATGATATTGACAATGCTGCAGTTGCAAAAGACCAAAAAAGAGGACTGTAGAAAAAATTTTTGCCCTTTTATCATCGAAAAATATCAGATATCAAAATGGTTTTCATTCTCTACACTCTTTTATTTGTCTCATTTATTAAATGTTTTTATATAGAAAGGAATGTTTCCGCTGACATGATTTTATACTGTTTTTGCCAACACGGGGAATGTTTGATAAATTCTGCTTTGGCAAGAGCTCTTAAGCCTGGTTTTAACTACAATTATTTTTGGTAAATGTTAGTAGTTGCTTAATGGTTAATGTTTGGTAAATGTTAATAGTTGTTTTTGGTTAATGTTAATGTTGAGTATTATGGATTTTTTTGTTACTAAGCAATTAAACACTTTATTATTGTTTTTATTTTTTTTTTTAGAAATTCCCTAGATTTTTTAGCCTGTTATGTGTATGGATACTAAATATTCTCGATCAAGTCATGGCAGTTCGATTGATGATATGGTGATAATATACATTAATGCAGTGCTTCTCAAAGTTTCAATATTCGCAGCCCAATATTTAATCATAATTTTCTTGGCCCCCCCCCCATAAAATAAAAATGTATTGAATTCAATAATGCTATTCCATGATGCTAAAACTATGATACGACTTTAACCTCTTAAGTATCACTGGCGTATATAAACGTCTCGTTCAGCGAAAGCGTTAATTCCCTTGGACGTATATATACGTGTTTCCAAAATACGGTCTTTTCTGTGCACTGCTATCCATAAAATTATTACGAATGCTTTGGAATGCAATAAAATAACCTTGACAGTGTTTGAGAAGGATTTACTTATTTCAGATTATTTGCATCTTTATTCCTTAACCCTTCCCCCTCCCAATTCATCGCTTACGCGTGCCTACGTGGAAAACGGTTGGCATTGGTAAGCGAATCGCAAATCTTCTAATCGGCAGTTAAGTAATTAAATATAAACCATACAAATTATCAATATAAGTGTTAATTTTTGTATATCATTTTTTGTATATGACTATCCTATGGGGTCATTGGTAGTTATTAAACTTGTTCTTATCCTATATTGTTAAATTAATGCTCAAACACATTGTGTAGCATTATACATGTATATTGTATACATGTATTTATACATGTAATAAATCAGTATAAATATGCATTTTATTTTTTATTATGTCAGAATGTTTTCTCTGTTTTCTTTCAGTAAATTAACAATTATTTTAATTCTTTTGTTTTCGACTTTTCAATATGCTCGCACCCCCCTCGTACGGTTGTCACGCTCCCCAAGGTGGGTGCACCCTACATTTTGAGAAACACTGCATTAATGATTTTAAAAGTTCTAACTTCAAACCATAGACATAGTAATTAGGATGAATATCAATATTGAAGAAAAGATGAAAAAATTATAAATCCGTTGATACATGGGATTATAAGAGATTACAAAAGTTACATCACTAATTTGTAGAATTAGAACATAAGATTAGAATTGAAGTAGAGATTATATGTTAATATGAACGAGGAAATCTCCTAACTTTCATCATGATAGTTGAGAAATTGAGTTATAATACCGTTGAACTAAGTTTTAATGCCAGTGGATTAAATAATTTATACGATTAACGGAAAATTAGCTTTAAAACATTTTCGTAGAACATATGTATGTTTCTTAGTACAAATAATTTTATAGTGAACTAAAAATATATTATAAATTTCACACGTTTCTGATTATAAAATATTTTTATATCCATTCCTTCAAGATGAATCTAATGATGGATTAATCATCATTCAATTCCAAAAACTGCAAAAATTAATTAATTAATATTGTTACAGCAACATATTTAAAATATCCGGAAAAAATTAAATAATTACGTATATATTTTAAATATTTAAAATTTAAAGTTAAAAAAATTAGCTTAACTCTCGAAACCATTAAATTGAAAAATATTTCAATTAGCTTCAATCATTTAAGAAACAATCGTAAAATAAGTTATAATTCTCATTTTACAGTTGTGGCAACTCATGCCCCAAATTCAAACAGTTAAGAAAGATGTAATTAATTATTTCGTCTGGCACTATGTTAACACTACTATTTCTAACTATTTTTATTCAATCGATTGCTATTTAATTTTTACCATGCTAGTAAATTTGAGTGTTACGTAGTTTGATTATCAATAAAGTGATTGGAAAAATAACTTAAAACTTTACTTGGATTTGATCAACACGAATATCGGACAAAGGAAATATATTATAACAGGCTGATACGTGTCGTTATGAATGTTCTTAATCTATCTCTCTACGACACAGGCACGCTGCATGCACCCATCTGGATTTTGTACTGTTTCTAACGTTACAAACGCGTATATCACGTTCTACAGTACTTATTTATTATTTTTACTTATGGAATTTTGCACTAGACTGAATGATAGATATTAGAACTCAATTTTTCCTGAGAATTAGTACGTTTTTTGTTGTAAAATAGCGTAAGTTTCAGGCTTTTAAAAGCTAAATGCTAGTGAAATTTCAAGTTGCAACAACAATCTGCATATTATGAAACTATACATTATACCCACTGAAGTCCTTGCCACCCTCTTATCTTCAGAACGGTTACTATATTCATAAAAGTGGTGTTTAGGTGTAATAAAGTAGCCATGCGCTATTGAATAAAACAAAATATTGCACCACCTGGTGGTGAACTGTAGAGCTGGCATTCCTAATTCGAAGACGGAACGAGATAGGGGACAGAAGTGCTTAGAACATCTTTGATTTAGTTCAAAAAGGCACATTGTGAACATTAATACAAATAATAGAATGGTTAAACCGAGCATTTGTTTTTTAGTGCTTTCCTACACTCAAACAAAAATGATTTAAGAAATTAAATAAAAAAGCTAGTTATTATAATTTACCTTTATTGGAGATGTTCAATGTCCATTAAGCAGTGCATGTCTACTTTACTGTACCTAGATACCACTTTGGTGAATATAGCAGCAGCCGTTCCGAAGTTGAGACAGTGGCAAGGGACTTTAATGGACATACTGTACATAAGCCTTCTTAAAGTAAGTTTTAATTTTAGTGCTACTTGTTTTGATCAGCTAATTATTTATTATATGGTATTATTTATTATTTTGGTATTAGGGTTAAATAACAAAAACTATACTAAACTAACGTTTCTGGGGGGGGGGATACCGCTTCCTTTAATGTGTCTTTTTTCAAAAAAAAGAAACAACTCATTTTGGAGGAAACAAAAAAAATCCAAAGCTGAAGGAAAATCTGACCATCGAAAACTCAGTGGTGTAAGGGTTAGATATTTGTGTTAAAGAGGAAAATTTTTTTATTCGGAGTCAACTTATATTAAACTGCTTGAAAACGCGCGCGAGTTGGTATTAAAAATTATTTAAATATATATTAAAATAACCTTTAAAAAATTGAGTTAACGAAATTAATTCAAAAATAATGAAAACATTATTTTTATATATAAAATCATAATGAATAGAACAAAATTTTGTATGTTAAATGTCTTAATCAACAAACATCTACCTAGTAGAGTAATAGAATGTTCTGATTAATGTAACATTTCTCTTGAAAGATTTTTCAAATTTATGCGGAAATAATGGTTGTAGTCAAATGATCATTGAAACGTATATTATTTAAATTATTAGGTATTTAATTCCAAAAAAAAATGAGCTTAAAACTATTTTTAGAACATTCAATTATTTATTTAATTAAGAAATTAAATCGACAAAATAACAATATAATTTGAGGTTTTAAGGTTTAAACATTTATAGAACCATTTTAACTATAGTATGTAGACTTAGATGAACTTAATGGTGTCCAATAGTTACTAATTTTTCACAACTGTGTATTTAAACACCATGTAAACAATTTATTTTTAAAAATATGTAGAAAATTTGTTTTTTCATTAGATATTTTAAAATAATTGTGTTCTTTATTTTTTACAATATTTGCTATAGTTTCATGAAATATTTAACCATTGCGGGCATTTTAAATGGATTCCTTTTTAGTTCATTTTAGGTATTTTATTTAGATTTATGAAGGAAAGTGAAAATATCAATGCATGTGCTTCCATAGAAATATTTTTAAAAAAATATAATTTAAATGTCTCTATCCAAACTGCATAATTTCTCGGTGTAAATGTTAGACATCTTAATATGGATTAATAATGCGTTTGCTTATGGATACTTCATATCTATATCAACTTTAGCAATTATGCGATAGCCATCTTTAATTTGCTTATAAAATAAAAACATGTTGAATGTCATAAATTACAACAACACAATTTGTAAAAGAATCTGGTTTTATATTTCTACAGAAAATTAACTGCTGTTGGTGCTGCTATTTAACTATTACAGTCAACTTATGATTGTTGGTGTTTAGTAGAACCACATATTAATACTATTTTTGCATTCAAATATTTTGTGATTAATATAACGGGTATTACATTATGTTAAATATAATTGGTATTGAAATTATTTTTACATTTGAGGAAGATTTATATTGACTAAGATGTTGCCCATGACATTTGAAAAAGATTCAATCACCTTTAATCCTCATGCTATTTTAATTTAACATCAACACAAAATCTACAACTTACAGTTTCTTTCCATGAAAGAAAAACAACAAAGTATTCCCACTTTTCAAAATTTTCCTGAAGAAGAAACCAAGGAGATTATTAACCCGCGATCACTCCCGCGGGGTGTTCTGTACACCCCAGCAACAAGAAAAGCGTCCTACAATTCTAAAAATAATGCGCAGAGCCACGATTTTTTCTGTAGCTGCCCATTTTAGGTCATTGAACCTTCAGACCTGATGTAATCAATCTCGCTAGGACGATTGGAATATAACAACCTTCAAAAGTTTATTTGGGGTGCTGAGAACACCCCGTGAGTGATTGAGTTATATTTTCGTACTCGAAGCATCTACGGAAATGTACGTTTTACTCTTTCCGTTTACGTTTTTTTTTTCAAATATATTAATATGCAAGAATATTTTATTTAAAATTTCAATAAATGCGGTATAAAAATAATATAATTCTATAAAATATTTGTAAAATACAATTTTTTTTTAAAAAAATTCAAAATGTTTTCTAGAAATTATGACAAAAACTCCATGAGAAAGGGAGAAATAGCGACTTTGTCGTCTATTAGATACTGTATCAACAGATTGTCAAGATGAACTAAGTGAATTCGATAACTGCGTGATTTCGTAACCAAAGTTGGAGAGATGAAACTTGAAATCATAAATTTTTATATTACAGGTGGTGTTGATACCACTGATGAAATGTGCAGTATATATTATGTATCGCGAATATGTAACCTTTGGCCATTGCGAATATTTTATCATCTACTTAATACTGCAGGAATTAATGCTTCCTTTGCCTATCATTTGGTTCTTACTGAAAATAAATGAAACATTCAATATTATTAGAGGAGATTAGAATGGATCTTGTGCAGCCACAGTGGGATATGAGATCGGATTTCCCAAACCTTAACAAAACACTCAAAAGAAGCTTTACTGACACAGAATATATTAAAAAGAGCATTAATCCCCCTAAAAAATGGGTGTTGCACTGCTTGTTCACGGGTAAAAGATGTAAAAATTATTTGTTTTTGTCTTCAATGTAAGAAAAATATGTGCTTAAAGCATATGAATACAGTCTGCTCTGAATGTTTGAAAAATGATTAAAATATTATTTTTCTACTTTTTACTATTCTTATCATTAATTATAAAGTATATTTATTACTGGTATATACGTTTTACTTGTGGTTTATGAAAAAATATAAAATTGTGTACTTCAAAATGAAATTTTGTAGGTTTAGTTTAAATTAATGCTAGTCTCATTTGAATGCAATAAATTTAACAATTTTGTTTGTATAATACAAAAAACCTCTATTGCTTCATAAATATATATCATAATTGACTTAAAAAATTTTTCTTATTTAAATACACGTGTTAAGAGAGAGTTTGGGGTGTTCTCTACCCCCAGCGAGTGACGACGGTAGAAAAACAGGCGCGAGTGACCGCGGGTTAAGAATAAATAAAAAAGGATTTAGTAATTAGAGTTAAAATATTATTTCATGAATCATTTGAAATAAATATCATTCAAATAATATGATAAATCCCAAAATATTTAATTTATTCTTACAGTATGTTTCTAGAATGCTAGAAGAATTTTTTTCTGCAAATTTAATCGTTTTCTTCATTCTAATATCTTTTTCTAAAGTAATATAAATATTCTTATATTTTAAATGTTGTTCAAATATAGAAAAAGTTAATAATTCATTTACTCCACACATAGAAGATTCTTCGAAACAAAAATAAAAAAAATCAATAAACGAAGAGCGTGGGCTTCTTGTTTGTTGTTTTAGATAGATGTCTGATATACTTGTATATGACTTCATCAGATCTTAAAATTCTTGGAACCAACTTCTTTCTAACTAGTTTTATTTGTTTATCTTCTTGAAAACAGAGAAGAGCGAGTTAAAAGTGTTTTTGGAGGAGAAATTGCCGAATCCTACGTGGTTCGGATTAGAACACACAATTTATTTTCTTCTCCGCCTTCGTGATTCCGTTTTTTTTTCCCTAAATGGAGAGGATCGTATTTCAGTTCTTTACGGAAAGGGTCCAAAAATTTCTCTGCTTAGATTTGACTAGCATTTGTTTTTGGTTCTTTTTTTTTTTATGAGAATGAAAGCTATAACTTGCATCTGGTTTCTGATCGTATGCCAGCAGTATATTACACCAGTAAATGTTATTTGAACCAATATGTAACTAGAATTTTTTTGTGTTTTTGTTTTTACCGGGAAAGGTTTCATGTGATATATCTTTTTTTATGTAATTTAGTTTTTCTTTTGAGTTATGGAGTCACTTTGAAAAGGAAATAGGTTTATTTATATTTATGTTTCAATAAGTTTTAAAAAGGAATAATACAAATAAAAGAAATGTATTTCAAAAATAAACCGTAATGTTTTTAAGCATATTTTTGATCTGATATATTAAAGCTTTTGTAGTCTTATTTTTAAATAAAATATACTTAATTCTATAAAACCATGAATAATAGTGTACTAAATAATTCTTGAAAAACGCGTTTATTCAATTAAATTTTAAAATAATTATAAAAATAAGATATTTGTTTATTTTGTAACACACGATCAATTTTTTTTTCATTATTCATGGCAGATTAGAAGACAAATGGAGACTGGATAAAATGGGTTGAATTGCTTTTGTAGATTTGATAATATTTTTCAATGTTCTTGATTGTTTATCATAATACTTGGATTTCTGTTATATACTAGACATGTTGTTGTTACTAATGCACCTGATCGGCAAAGGCCAGATCAAGGCCCACGAAATTCATAATGTTAAAGGGATAAGGGACGCCTGTCGTTAGCCATTGTTTTGAGCCCCCCATACAGGTGACAAAACGACTTAACTCGATTTCCCCCCAATTTTGATGTAGAACACCCTGGGGTGGTCAAGGACCTTCCACTTCTCTTCCCTTCCCATCAACCTCAACACAGGACTTGCTGCTAGACGGCTATTTAAAGTAC
This sequence comes from Trichonephila inaurata madagascariensis, assembly GCA_019973955.1. Taxonomy (NCBI): domain Eukaryota; kingdom Metazoa; phylum Arthropoda; class Arachnida; order Araneae; family Nephilidae; genus Trichonephila; species Trichonephila inaurata. Next base: position 30,982 of record BMAV01010752.1, on the reverse strand, counting down.
CCCCGTGTCTTGAAGGCACTATACATTTATAAACATTCATGTCTTCTCCGGGATTCGAAACCAGACCCAGCGTCGCTAACTACTATACCGGAGGGGTGACATACTATACATATGCCGAACAAATGCTTTTGCAAATTTTTAATATAATACAATAATCATACCATTGATTATAAATGGTTTCTTAACAGCATTAGTGTTGCTCTGTTTTTAATATTTACTCTATTATCTTCTCTCTGGAAACTCATCTTAGATAACATTGTTAAAAGATGATCTTTTCTGTGTGAGAACAGCTGTCTTAAGCAACTCGGAATGCCATCCCCATGCCTGAAAATCGGTTGGGTGTTGTGTTACTTTTGTCTTCTTCCGAAGTCTATCTTGAGTTCTTTTGAGAGCTTTTGCCTCTTGGAATATAATTTTAGCTCATTGGATGATTTCATTAGTAATAAACTTGGTGGTTGAATCAACTTCAGCTTCCCAGCCTATTTCATTGGGTTACAAGTATAAGGTCCATTAGTTGTTTGAATCCGTTCCAACTAGCTTTTATTGAAATTCCAGGGCGTTTTTGATGTTCTTCTTAGATCTTGGTCTGGAAAAACAAAAGTAACTTCAGCTATAACCTGACGATATGTCTTCAACCAGGATCATCTAAAACTTGTCGCTTGGTATTAGGAGATATACACGATTATAAAAGTAAAAGATCTGGATTAAATGATTTATCAAGAAAGTTTTTAAATCGTTTGGGGTCGTAAACTATTTTATAAGCATAAAGGAATAATAATATTTCCCTTGAAGGGTTTTCTGTGGAACATAGGCGGGATCTCTCAAACCACGCTTAATATTATAACTTATCTATAACTCTTGATTGATTGAAACAATTATAAATGCAAATATTGGCTCATTTTTAGGTATTAAATTATAATGTAGTTTTTCAAAGATGTTTCGTTATAAATTAGATGTTAATTGATTGAAATAATTTGGCACACTCACATTCATTTTCAATAAAAAAGTATTCCATTTTTAGAAATTTTTATGCTTATGCTTTTATGTAAGAAAAATCAATAGAATAACATGCATAAATTGTAATAGGGAGAATTATATTTTGCATTAAGATATAAATGAATTAATAATTTTATTTTGCTGAAGAAATATAATATATTTATTTATATATGTATAAAAACTAGGTTTCTTAAAATAGATGAAGGTTTTCAAAAGTTAACACGGAAACGGTTAAAGTTGTTTTTTTTTAAAAAAAATCATGCAGCAAAAACATGCTACAGAGCCCTTATTCTTCTAAATGTCTGTTTTAAGATAAAAAATTTACGATGGCACTTCAAAAAATTACCTTATGAATCAAAGAAAAATAAAAACAAATAGAATTTGGTCTATGACCTTCAGGTGACCGCTGAGACTCAATATATTCGTTCTACTGCTCCACGAAGGCTAATCAAGGTAGAAATGTATGCTAAAAAACCAATAGCTTACGTCTTACTCACTCCAGGTACGAGGGTTCCGTTTGACTTGGTGCCGCTGTCACGTTCAATAGAGCCAAGAAGATGCGACGTGAGTAGAGTTTACTGGTAAGTCTATGCATGCTGATTCTAGACGTTTTTTGAAATGCAAAAATAAAGGGACATGAAACATACTTCCCCTTCAGTGAAATATACCGTTTTTGCGATCATGGTACAGTGGTTTGTGGAGGAATCATATCCAATGTCTGTACCAAGCTGCATAATTTTTAAGGAGTTTTTGTAACGACTCGGAGATATGTGGATGGGTACACTCGAACCTCAAGTTAGACTGATTAGACGTGTTGCATGTCCACAATTTCTATTAATTGATAAGAATACTGGAGCAAATAATTGAGCATATGTGGAGTCTGAATACTGGCAAGCAAAAAATATCACTGGAATGGATTGGCCACATGAATCCACCGACATTATAACCCAATGAAGCATGTTTAGTATGCATTTGAGCACCAACTTTCAGAGCATGCGATTCTTCCTTGGACACACCTCAAGCTCAAAAGTGCGTTTTTGGAAGAGCTGTTTGTAATTCAATAAGGCATGATCAAGATGTGAGGTGTGCTTGTTTGTCCAATGTGACCATACACCATATTACAGAAATAATGTTCCACAAGAAGAGGCTTAATTTTTCTGTCATTTTCCAACTTCCATAAGTTTGATTTTAATTTCAATGTTTTTTGAATAATCAAATGCCAATCTTTGTAATTTATGTTAGCTAATACTTTTATACAAGTCCGTAATAATATATAAGTTTAGTTCCATGAATAGTACTATATCACTATAAAAGGTTTTTCTTCCCAAAAATATTTTCAATTTACTTGGGAAAATCAAAATAATTGTTCAACACCAAACAAGCATTTTATAAATGAGAGTATTCATTGTTGTCACAAAAACGTTTGCAAAACAAATAATAATACCAATTCAGTAAATCATTTTTATTACAGTTTTACAAGCATCTTATAACTGAGCGTAATCAATTTTATAACAAAAACATTCGCAAACAAAACAATAATACGGACTCGGTAAATCGTTATAGTTAAAAGAAAACATGTATTACTTAATTATTAAAAGCACTTTGAATTTTAAAAATTATAAATTGAAAATCTAAAAGTTGTAGTATACGGTTGTGTAATGTTTATATTATTATTTTTAATATAATATGTATGAATACACAATTTAATGTTATATTCTTTGAAGAAAGAGAAATAAGAAAAATTATCGTTTTCTTGAATATTGGTCATTTTTCTCTGTGTCATCTTAGTTCAATATATATACTATTTTAAATTTGTAACTTTTTGTAAGTTTTTAGAATTCACGTTTAAACAATGCAAGCAGAAAATAACTTACTTATTTGTTCCCTCAATATCAAAGCAAGCACTTAAATACTGAATTCAAGACCACTAAGAAAAGGTCTTCTTTATGTTAAAAGAACTAATGCTATATAAGGGAATTCGCGATGGTATTGATTCCAAAATGATCATTTACGATAGCATATTTTTGAGGTGCAGCAACAAAATGCGTTATTAAATAATATTTTTTTTTCTTTTTTATTTGTAGATTGTCACCCAAATCAATAATGAATAATAGCATTATTGTACAAACTTGCAAGGGATATTTCAAATTTATATGAGGTATTTTCAGGTTGTGCTTAGTAAGTTTGTCTTTTTTTATAACAATGCTTAGATTTATTTTTAAAAAGGCCTTAAGGATCCTCTTGTCCTAATAACTTTTATAAACATTTTCAACACATTTAATGTCATATCAATTTTGTGTAATAAGTAATATTTAGTAATCTTTTCTGAGTACATCAAAAGACATACAATTTTTAATTCACTCTTTTTCTTTTATAAATTATCAAATTATTTATTTTACTAATATAAAGACGCAAAAAATATAGCTTTTAATTCAAATTTTCTATTCTCTTAAAATACAATCTCATATTCAAGTCCTTTTGAGCTTTCACTGTCTGCGTTTGAAAATTTCCATATCTGTGTTTTCTCATTCAAATAGCATAATCCCACGTCATTTTTCAAGAACCATGTTGCGAACACAGAAGTTATCAAGAATTTCCTTTTCTCCAGAATTCATGAATATTAAATGAAAAATGTATTTTACCATGAATGCTAGGATGTTTACTCGGCTTTTCAAAAATACTTCATCTTCTTTTTATATCTGATTTCCTTTGTAAGATATTTAAATTTCCCAGAAGATACTTATTTTCCTCTTATAAGCCATTTACTTTAGTTGTAATACGTATGTTAATGGAAAATAATTTGAAATTCTTTATGGGATCATTATATCCACGTCTTTAAATGCAATTTACTTTAAAATAAAGTAAATTCTTGGAAGTTGTGGGAAAAGTTTTAAAAGTATCTCATCCATTAAATTTTTTGAAGGAATTAAAACATAAAAATATGATTAGATATCCCACGATGCATTTCATTTTAATTATAATAGTCTTCATTATGAAATTTCTTTTGAATCAAACTTTTAATTGTGTACTTTTATACAATGGGTTCCATTTTAACTTTTTAAGAGAGTATTAATTTTCTCAAGTATTAATCTTTTTTAATAAACTCTTTTAGACCTGAGGTTTAACAAATAAATTATTAAATTATTAAATTTATATATATATATATATATATATATATATATATCCTAATTTTCTTTTAATAAACTTTTGTCATCTTAATTTTAACTAAATATATTCGAATGTTCATTTAGTTTTTATACTATTCAATACGCTTTAGATGGATTTAAAACTGGACCATTGGGAAACAAACTCAAGTAAAATTAAGTTTATTCTTTTGTTCTGGAATTACTTAAATTCCAAAATTAGCAGTTATATTTTTCTGATTAAATAAAAGACAATTTTAAAGTCACACTTTTGAAATAATGTTAAACTAGAAATAATTTGCAAATATTTTGATACTTAAGAAAACGATCGTTATTTGAAACAGCATTGTGGAAATAATACCGTAATTATTTGATTTTATTGAGCAATATGTGTTCACGATACTATTTGGAACAAGACGCATTTTATCAAATATCAGACATATATGATTTTTTCATAGAGTTTGAATTATTATATTAAAAGTTAAATTTAAAAAATTTATTTTCTTTATCGAATTTTTTTATAGTTTCAAATCAATATTTTTGTAGTTACAATAAAATTAAGAACGTATCCCCTTAAAAGAAATTAACCTTTCCGAATACTTTTGTCATTAATATAAAGTCCATGAAAATTTCTGATTATTTATTTCATGACTTTATCTTACTTTTATAATATAAATCTCCTGAAATAAATAAATTTTTATTGAGAACTTGAATTACACATATTTTTCTTGTATAATTTGATTTCTTAATGTAGAGTTGACTTAAAAAAACTGTTTCAAACCCATTTTAGATCTATTTCTTACTCTCCAGCTGAGATGTGGAGCAATTGAAAGATATCACAATACTTTAAAAAGGTTTCTTAATATATTTTTTTAACTTGTACATTTAATAATGAATTATTTTAGTTTACATCCTAGTATAATTAATTTCAACTGTTAAACTTGTCCATCTGTATGAAGCGAAAAAAATTATTATCGATGTTTTATTACTTGATTATTTTCTGAAAATGATTTTTGAAAGATGGATAAGTCAAATAAATACATTTTAAATGATTTTTCTTTTGTCTTAAATAATTTCTTTGAAATATAAATAGTGAATTTAATAAATTATTGAAGGTAAAGTTACAAATACACTTGCAAAGTTTGATCTTTGAAAGAAAATGTTTGATTTGATTCTTTACTTAAATATTTTTATAATTTAATTAAAATTCAATGGTAGTGCAGAAATAGCTGTATGTTATTTAAAAGAGCCACAAATTAATCGTTTTATATTTGTTTTTCCCCATATCGTTAGATTTATCTTATGTCTTAAATCATTAAGTCTTTAGTTAATTGCATTTCTACAGTCGTGCAAGTTCATTAACATCAACTGATTCAAATGATCCGAAATTTGCTTAGCAAATTCCTCATATAGCTTCTCATGTTAATAAATGAATAACAAAGGACTGACAGTTGATTTTTTAGAGATTTTAATTTTAATTATTAGTGTGTGGAAAACTGATTCATTCTCATACAGATTGAAAGGATATACGTTAATTGAAAGGATATAATTTTTATCAGAGTCTTTAAAATGATGTGATAAGAGAAATTTAATTCTTTCCATGAAATATCAATGAAATTTAAAATGGATATTTTTTTTAAGAGGACATGGTACGATTTAAGCAAAAATTTTAATTTAAGGATTTTAAAAATTTTTTTAGCTGCCTCCTATTGTGTATACTATGTAAAACAGATTTTGTGCTCAAAATTTCATAAAAAGTTGGCCATTTAATTTTTTAAGAAAAAGACTTACAATTTGTGAAGGGATTTTAAATGCTACTCCTCCTACAAAAATGTACGTACACACATGAAATTTGATTTACAAGTACTTCCAACTATGTATAACAAATGTTGGTATGAGTTTTGCGATAACACGATTGGTATTTGTACTATACTTCTTTATATGAATCCTTATTGAAAATTCCTTAAAAAAATTGCAAATTATAACTTCATTTATTTTTTTAAAAAATAAGTATTGCTTTGATTCAAAAATTCATACCAACATTAATTACATTAACTATTAACAATAGGTAAACAAAAATTCAAAGCATTAAGCACAATAGAAAAAAAGCCTTAGCATTTTAAATGAAGACAAACTAGTTATTTTACCTTTCTGAGATAAGTAAGTTTAAAGTTTTGATTTGCCATAGGGATGTGAACCAAAATGAATGTAAAAGCTATCATAATTCTGCGTTTCTTAAGTTAAGAGTTTTCAAATTTTGTGAGGTTATAGAGAGAGAGAGAGAGAGAGAGAAAGGTATATATATATATAAAGAGAATAATTTAGGCTGGAAAAGTTAGATTTGATAATTTTTGTCAATTGAATCGTACTGTGTCCCCTTAAGTTATGAAACAAGTATTTATAAGAAATTACTAAATTGAAGTTCTATGACTAGAGAGTACAATTTTCTGAGGCCTTAACTTAAGTTTTACAAATTCGCTATGTATGAATCCATCTTAAAGATAAATTGCTGCCTATTTATAAGGAAGGGGAATTATTTTGTTTATATATTATAAATATTTATGGAACTTAGTATGTTTTTTAAGCAAACCGCTTAGGAATGCAAATGTTTTTCATTTTAAGCATTTAAAACATACTTTTTACGCATTTTTGTTTTTTGTTTTTTCTTTTCTATGTCAAAATATTTTATCTACATTGGAATTATTTATGGAGCAATGCTAGTTAAAAATGCACTTTCTTTTCAAATAACTGCATAAATATTTTTAATATTATTAGTTTAGTATCCTTTTCTTAAATGAATGTAAATTTTATGTAACTTTCAAATAAATCCACTTGATAGTAATACTGTTTAAAAATTCATCCCGTTTCTTTATATTTTTAAAACAGCATAGCATTTTAAAACTAAGCATTTTTATTTCAAACAAACTCATCAAATCATTTTTTTTAATTTTTTGCTAACTTTAAATTCCTTAATTAAATGCAAGAAAACATGTATCTATTTAAAAAGAATACATTTATTCATTTACTATTTTTTAAGACATTAACATAATTTTTTATGTAAATTTTTAATTAACCTAACACTTCAGGCAACTTTTGTTAAAAAAAAATTATCGAACACGTATGTATTCAAATTTATAATTAATGTATATTTATTATTCATGTGTACATGTGTATTTTTTATTAAATCAATTTTTTATATGTAGGAAACACACAAAAAAAATAATTTAAAATTTTTTTCTACGTTAAAAACTATTTTAAAATGACTATTTCTTTGGCAAAAAGTCAAAAATATGTATGCTATTAAAATTCAATTAATACAAATTCTACCAAAGCTTTTTGAAGCAGTTTATATAGATATATTTCACTGCTACTTAAAAATATGTTAGAATTATAATTTTTTAGAATCAAATGAAATGCTCCAGAGTTATGACGTACTAAAAATTTCTATTTCAGATCTTCTCAGTCTCTTTTCTTACATCATTTATTATTTTCGATTTTAAAAGGATTTTGTAAGTATCCTGTTTAGTTATGAAAAATTTCAGTACTTTCATTATACAACATATTTTTTATAACTAATTCATTACTGTCAATTTGTTAGCAAATTTTTTACTCTTTCATTTTTACTATCATTATTTTTAATTATCATACACCTTTTATGATACTTTTAAATTTAAATCATATAACTAATTAATAAAATTTTACATAATCATTATTTTTTAACTGTCATCTAATTTTATTTAATGTTTAAAATTTTAATTTCAGTTTTCATTCAATTTTAACTTTATAAAAGTTCATTTTTTTTAAATGAGTAATTTTTCTTCTTTTATAATTCCTTTAAAATGTCGGAGTAAGTAAGTGAGATTGTGTATATTAATGTTGAACTGTAAAGCTACCCGTTGGCTATTTGCGATGGTCCTGGTAAGGTTTAAAATGTTATGGAACAAACCAAAATAATTCATTTTTCTATTGAAACATGAAATGTTTATTATCTCTATGACTTTGAGATTTTTTTCATTTTCCCAACAAACTCTTAATATGTTTAATAACGACAATTACCGCATTTTTCTAAGGCAATTAAATGAAATATAACCTTCAAAAGCTAGAAAAATTTACCAAAATTAATATCATGTCAAAATATGTACGTAATAGGTTTCGTAATTTAAAAACTGCATTAAGACAAATAGACTGGCAGCATCTTTTAAAAAGAATCCTATTAAATATTGTTGCTAATGTAAATCATTTTTTTATGTCAAATAGTATAGAATATAAATATTCCTAAGCCATCCATTAAATACTACATCAATAAATCAAAGTTACATTCCTTTCATTTCAGCACAATTCATTCTGCTAATGTCCTATATAATACAAATCCCATATATTATCACATTCATTTCTTCATGATATAAAGACATTTGAGTTGCTTCGAAAGAGCAAAGCACACATCAGAATAGACAACCAAGTGTGTTTCATATTTCCCTTTGTATTTCAATATTGATGTGGGCTTTCAATCTAAATGGGTTCCATTTCCAGAATTAACTGTGATAGCTCCATTAGTCTTCATAGTAGAATCGGATAAATAATACAATGAGTAAATCGAAAACAATTATAGTATATATATATATTTAGATATAAGTATTGATGATATGTCCGTATTTGTGAAAAAATGAAACTATATTATTATTGGGTCTAAATGCGTTTTTTTATAGTTGTAGCTCTTATTATTTTTTTTTTCAAAAAATGAATTTCTTTTATTTTTAAGCAATGCTTTATAAGAATGCATTTATAAAAAGTAATCTTTATATGAATAGAAATGCAACTTTTAAAAATTACTAGAATCATTTCTCACTAAAATTAAAAGAAAAAAAAAATAAGTATTTAACAGAATTGCAGTGACTTTAAATTCGAATTTTTAAGCATTGTAAAACTCAAGTTTATTATTTTCATGCCAAAATTAGGTGTTATTTTAAAGTAAAATTTTTTTAGTTACACTCACGATTAAGAAAAGTATTCCTAAAATATTACTGCACTATGTAAATGTGTTCATATATTTTAAAACAAATAAAAATTAGTATGTGTAGTAAGATAAATTAATGTACCTTAAAGAATGACCAAGAGTACATTCTGAGATTTTTCTACTTTTTATTATTCGATTAGCATGGTTAATTAACATTTTGTATACACTTGCAAAAACATTTTCTCTATATCTTTCACTTCCTAACTAAAGCTGCTTGTAAAGTTTGAAATTTACTTATTTAAAATATTAATATCATGTTATTTTATACTCTAGTTTATATAATTTCATAACAAATGTCACCATAACCAAAAAATAATAAGCTCTTGATTTTTTTTTAAAATTAAGTATTTATTAAGAAATATGTTTTAATTATCTGTGTTAATATTCTGTTTTCTGAGTTATATTTAAAATAACTATTAACTATGTGTGCATTTAATATTTTGATAATTTTTTATTTACTTGTTTTTTTTTAAGTTTTTAATTTAAAAGCTATTAAATCAATTATATCAAATTAAGTAACGAGTGGAAAAATTAATTTGATAGAATAATAGTTTATTCTCAATTTTTATAAAACAAGCTTATGTTTTCAACATTACTTTTTAGTATTTTTTTCAATAATTGATTTATGAAGGAGCATCAGAATATAGTTAAATTCTTCAGGTATTGATTATTATAAGCATTAACACATTTGTTCTTGTTTCTTACGTTTAAAAATAAAAATAAATTACGTAATAAGAAATTCAACACGATTTATGAAAACAAGTTCTTTTCTGTAGTTTTAATCTGATGTATAAGATAGGCGCAAGTTTTCCTTATCTTTACTGTATGTATAAGATAAATCTAAATTTACACATTCTAGTGAAAACTTTCAAAAAAATTGAAAAAAGGTAGACATCACTATTTAAAAGGAAAATACAACTCTATTTCTTAATTTACAATTGAAACTGTTTAAACATGTTAATTTTACATCAATCACTTATTACTTATTTCTAAGTTTCGTTTTAAGTAATAAATGAAATAGATTATTTGTTTAGAGATGTTACAGCATATAGAGTTGTAGTAAGAAAATTCGAGTAGATTTTATATTTAACAACAAATACTAAAAGCAATTTAATATTATTGTTAGAAACATTCCTTCGAGAAAACTTTTTATTTAATTGCAATTTGTTTTTATTAAATTGTGATATACTTCTAAGTTTTTACATTTTTAAGATCGCTTTCTGCTCAAAAATGCCATTTGCACTAAACATCCATTTAATATAGTTGTTTCATTAAAAATCACTCTGAAATTTTAACATCCGTATAAAACATGTATGGTAATTCATAAATATTATTACAGACATTATTTAAAAGGTTTCAATATTCTCGTATAACCAATAATTGAACACGTAAAATCTTGAATGTTTTTATATCTGTGTCACACACATTGAAGTGTTACTAATATTGAAATCATTGTACATGCATACTCCTTATTGTAATAATATCTATTTTAATATTCTGATGGGGTAATATCCTCACAATTGGTATTAGACCATTGTAGAAGAGAGCGCAATTTAACAGGGAGAATAAATGAACAACACAATGTTTAGGTAATTTAAACAAACTTAATACATTCAATAGCTTAAATATTCAATTTAGGTCATTATCTCTAAATTGAAAACTATTAGTTTATTGTAAGTACAATGTATTTCAAAGATTCACTTTTAATTTCAGAGTTTAATGATTCTCCCAATTTTCTAAATAATAAGGTAAGTAATCTATAGAAATTTTTTCATCTAAAATAGTTTTTGAAATTTTTAATTGTTAATTAAGGTATTATTGATTATTAAAAACTGCAGTCAATTTAACTTTTTAATTATTTCTCTTGTCTATATATATCGTTTCTAAAAAATTATAACCTATTTATCTAAAATAAAAATATCTTATTTGTCCATTTATACTTTTATAGATGCATCATTTAAATAAGTTTTGCTTATGCTGATGATACTGTATTTATTAATTTACAATATCATACAAAAGATCATTTTAATATAGCAAAAACTGTGTTGCCTCTAATGAAGATCTTATTCCAGAGAATAAGGAATTTCAATATTTTCCGTTAGGCTAAATCTGTTAGGCTGTCCTAAATTTGCATCAAACTCCTCTTTTATACATTGGTATAAAACGTTAATAATGAAATGAAGAAATAGAGAGTTAAGTATCAGGTAAAAAAAAGGAAAGAGATAACAAAATGGAGAAAATTTTCTAGATCATCTTGAACTGCTTAGATTGCGTTTAATAAACGGGTATCAAGGACAAAAAATCAGGAATTTCTTAAAACATTAAGCTCCTGTCTCATTTATGAATGTATGCAAATTACATACCATATGTCAATTTAAATATTTTATATTTAGAGTACCCCTTCATTTTATGATTTTTTTTAAAATTTAAATTATGCGAATGATTTAACATTTTTCAAGAAATATAATATTTTTTAAATTATTTTTCAAATATTTACAAATTAAAATCTAATAGACATTTTGAAAATAGACGCAAGTTAGATATAACACAAACACACGACATAGCACTAAAAAACTACGCAGAACCTCGACGATATTTCTTTTATTGGACAAATGAATATTAAAAATCCATACATTCTACAATTAAATGAAGTTAGATGATTGAACTCAGTTTTAAATTGTCCTTTTACAAATCAAATTTAAATGAAGTAGAATTGAAGTGAAACTCCTTATTCTCGCAATATTAAAACGGATTCACTTGAATTGCTAGATTCCGAACTGGTTAGGAAGAAATTCCTATTTATTCGCTAGAAGATTGAGCAAAACTAATTAAGGTATAGCTTAACGAAAGATCAAAAGGATTAGGAATCCTTGAAGATTCCTATGATTACTACTCGCGAGTTTCAGTAATTGAATGTGCAGGCAAAGAAGCAAACTTTCGCCTTCCACAATTTGATTAGTCGAGTGCTATCGTGTGAATTCCGAATCTTCACCCTATAGAACTCAGGGATAGATTTCCAGAGGCAATTCATGACATCCATTGGGTTCTTATTTAATCCAACCCTATTTATTCAATTAACTTTTATTTCCTTTTCTTTCTTTTTTTCTTTTTTTTTTATTTTCATTTAAGAAATTGATATATTAAATATTTCTCTAGAAAAAAGTTGCAAAACTTTTGCTTATAGGTGTGGGATTTATTTTTACTCTACGAACCGTTCGAATGAAGTTTTTAAAGAAATGAAATGTACGAAAATAGTACTAATTACTTATAGAAAATGATTTATCATCACATCACACGCGTACACTCACAATAAATTTTAAGGAATTATTTTGTCAGTTATATCACCTTTATTATCTTATCGTGTATAATTAATAATAATTCAATATTTTAATTATTAAATAATATACAAGAACTTTAATTAATCATTTTACGAGAAGTTGTTGCTTTTCTTTGAAAACATTTACGGAAAGTATCATAACATTCATATTTGTGGAAGAGAGTTTAGTGCTATTTTGTTTGAATATACATGAGGGTGATACGGAAAATAAGTTGTTCCTGTCGACTGTGGCCACAGTTGTGTATGAAAGTCAAAACATATAGAATGAGACATTAAGGATGAGAGATAACTATATTTTTCCACACAAGAGCCACGTACATTTAAGCGTTTGTCATACCGCTTGATAAGCTTCGAAAAGCCTTCAAGGGAAAAAATCAGGGTTTAGCATACGGAGGAAGCGTTTAATGACTTTGACTTTGGCATTGCTTCCAAAGTACCATGGGTGAAATGGTGTACCCACGATTCATCCCACGTCAAAATCTGAAACAGAAAGTCATTGCCATCGTCATGGTAACGCACGGAATTTTCCAGGAAGACCGCCATCGTTGTTTGATGTGTGTTGGGGTCAGTTGTCAGGGCACCTATCGTGTTGACACTTTCCTGTATCCAAGAATGTCGTTGATGATCTTTTGAGGAAAGTGGATGAAATGATTAAAGCAAACCGGAGTATCCTCAGCAATGGAGTAGCGGAAGAACTTGGAATCTGACATAAATGAGTTCAAATGTTGCGAAGCCTTGAATTTTTTCT